>JABCRI010000939.1:0-28221 GCA_015143295.1 Tetracentron sinense
AACGCTTACGGACGCCGTTGCTTACCAAGTCAATGGGAGGCCACCTGTGCTCTACTGGACACGTCTCTCCTGACTTACAGCCACGGCGGAACCCGATAGCATTGTTACCGTAATTCTGAACCACTAACTGGAGGCACCCCGACTATACACCTAACTGTTGTTAAGTCACTTTAAATGAAAAACTGGAAACGACCGACAACTCTCCGGAACCTGTTAAGAGAGAAACCCAGGCCTGCTAGGACACCGTTCTCCTGCCTCTGACCATGGAGGGAAACCTGGACACAGACACAATATGAACATACTGCTATGTTTATACATAGGGGAATCCCAATAACCCAGCCAAGTTTGGATATTGAAAACAATTAGGCCTTGCAGCCCCACGAGCAAAGTCCCCAAGAGCCAGTTCTGATTGGGAACCCACTGGGCCACGGATCCCTCCATCTGCCTTAACAAACATCGAATACTTGCCATAGTAGTTGGCCTCGAACCCAATGGACCAAGGTCCGAGACGAAGACGTTCTGATGGAACCTTACTAAGCATGATAATTTTTATAAAGAGTGATGAAGGTTCCTTCAAACCCAATTAGAGTATGAAAAAAATCGACAGACAGGTTTTCTCTTTTAAAAAATGTAGAGGAGTTCTTCAGTCTAAACTCAAAATGGATTAGCATTAATGCTACGAGCCAATATTTATAGGTTCATCACTAATATACTAAAATATTGACCTTCAGATTTTCAAGGTTAATCAGGGTTTATATCCATTCAAAGTATGCATATAAATCATAGTATTGTAGATTTTGTCAGTGTACAGAATTTACTTTGTCATCTTTGCCAACGCACCTATTAACAAGAGCGAGTACATAGTTTAATTTCCAAGCTCAATAGCATGTATTAGCTAAGGTAGGTACAGAATGTCATTTTCAACTCATCAAAGTATGGATAAATAAAATTGCAGAATTTATTTCAAATCATCAAAGATGGAGTAAATAACATGTGAAAAATTTTATTTTAAAACTTACGAACGCCCAATTTTGGATGAACACTAATTGCGAGTTCCACTTTCAAACTCTAGCCATAGCAAAATTAAATAACGCATGCAAACAATTTATTTTTTAAACTCATCAAAGCATGTATTGAATAGACAGTGAGCTTTTCCACTTTCAAATCTATCAAACATGGTAAATAAGATGGCAGGAATTTGCATTTTTAACTTCATCAAGATTGGATGAATACGATTGTGCAGAGTTTTTCTCATTTTCCACCCATTGTTCTAATCCCATCTTTGGGTTAGAGGCTACACCTCCCTTATATAGATGATACATTTTTTTCCACAACATAAAGGTTGAAAGTAAAATCATCTTTTCTCTATATTTTTATTATTGAAACCATTATCTAATGAATTCATAAAATCATTTAACTGATTTCAAACATACTAAGCAGACAAAAGAAATCTCAACAAAAGAAAGTTTCTTAAATTCTTGCTCTAAATCATTTATAAATATGACATCACCGAGTTCAAATCTATCTATTCCAACAAGGTTATGTCAAAGACAGTCATGACAACCTTCAATAAGTTCATCATTCAAGAAATGAAGCTAGAGGAGAGGGAAAGAGATTCAATTCCTCCTTCAGCTAAAGTCTCGGAAATGGTAGATAATGGCGTGAGCATGCGAGCAACCACCTCTCTTACTTCCTCCTGATCATTTCTTTCATCTTTCTTTCTAGCTCTCCTCTCTCTCAGCTGGATTTCGTGAGACCATCCCACAAAGGGTGTGTGTGTGCATAAGAAGAAAAAAGAGGGGAGAGGGTGCGGGGGAGTGAGGAGAGGGAGGGAGAGGAGGTGAGGGATGAGAGAAGGACATGAGGGGGTTGGTTGATGTGCCATCACTTGACTTTGTTTTGTTGAAATAGTCATTAACTCATCCTCATTGTATTTATGTACTTTGAGAAGCCAAACCCATCACTCCTTAGCTCTAACGTACTTGACTTGACTTAACCATGGTTAAGGATCTCTAGTTATAATTTCCTATATTAATTTAATTAATGGCTAATACGGGTACAAATATTTAACATTAATCTTTTAATAAATATGATAAGTAACAAGATCAAAGGCCTCAAAATTGTCTTTCAAAATATGGTCATGAAGGTTTCACGTAAAAACTAATTGTGTTGTGGTTTGCATGTTTCCTTTATTTTTCCGACTTATTTTGCATCCCTAGTTAATAATTTAATTGGTAATCTGAAAAAGGTCGATAGACCTTTTAAGATTTAGGAAAAACTTAAACCACCCCCTTTGGGGTTTGTGATTTCTAAACTACATATGATTTGGGGTCACCGGATTTTTTTTGATACCGCCATAACGGGTCTAATTTAAATCCTCTACTACAAATTAATCTACAACGGCAGTGTATACAGAACCATATTAGGACGGGAAAGGCCTTCCCGACAAGATGCATGGCGGTGGGTCGTTTCGGCGGCTGTGACTGTTTGCTAAAAGTCTTGATTTTGTAGGGAGGATTTAGTTTCTATCTTTTTTTAGCTTGCAAACCAGGCGCGCCAAAAAGGATGTTTTTTAGCTTTCCACGGAACGACACGCGGTGCGCCAAATAGCGCAAGAGAGTTTTCAAAGTAATTCTTGCACTCGGGTCTTATAGTGCAAAGTCATCTTAGGAGGGAGGATGGTTGGATATATCCAAATGCTATAAAATAGGAGTCTACACACTATTAGATGTCCCAAGTTGGAAGGGCAAATAGTAAGTTGCATTGAAAGTATAGGTTTTGGTCCAACAAAAATTCTAAGGTTTGAGATTCAATTTATTCTACAAGAACTGATGCTAACCAAACTTACGTTATTAGCTAAAAAAAAATTGTTATAAAGCGGGTTCAATAGCCTTCTGGTAACCAAAAGGAGAGGAGGGGTTGTTGTAATGTTGGTCGTTACTTCAAACTAGTACACACGATTCTATGTGTGAGTGTACAAAAACCTAATTTAATCGGTTAAGAGGCGTGACAACGCTCTTGACGATAGTTGGAGCTCTCGTTGTGCAAGGGAAAAATGTAACTCTATCCCCAGTCTCAACCTACGGAATCGAAGTCGGTCTTCAACAAATCATTACGATCTGGTAGGAACTGGACTTAACCTTTGTTCGGGTTGCCAAGATTAGAAATCCAATTTAAATTCTTAGACACAAAGGACAACAACGGTTCATAGATTGTATAAGACATGATAGGCGATCATAAGTGATGCAAACAGAATTTCTCTCTCGAGCGATTCTGACACAGTTCCAAAATGAATCTGTATGGATTCTGGAAACTAGATTCTGGAATTTTGGAATCAGTTCTGAAGAGACAAATGTTTGGAAAACAGTTGTCAATAGACTTGTTGGTACGAATGCTTACGGGCGGGTATTGCTGAAATGACCGCCAGTCCTTATGTTCTATATTCTTGGTAAATAGGACAATGCTCAGGATGACAGAGCAATCCTAACTAAACTAGACTAAGGTCAGATCACGTTTTTGTTTGTTAACAGAGGATGATTGGTCCGAAGGACTGATTGAATACTAATTCCATTTGCGGATTGACTATCTCGCATCGCACAATCATGGGTTGAGTTGTCTCAACCTTGAGATGAGCTTCGAACCCATAGAGGTCTGAATTTCTTCTATAGTGCGGGCTCTTATGGGTTCATCTAGAGGGTTATAGGAGTCTTACTGTGCAAAACTCTTCCTCTCATCTAACTTATATAGGCAAGTGGTAAGCACGGGAGCCCACAGGAGCCACTGGGGCTCGTAACTGACCTACTTTTAAGAGTCTTGATGTGCGTCCCCAACGATCCCATTCAATACATACCTATAGGTTCATTGGTCTGGGACGCACCCCCCTGATGTGTAAGGGATCACAGAACCAAACAACATATAATCCAATCAGATCTACCCTAAGTGATCTGAATTTAATTCTTAAAAAATATAAGGCGACTTAAATGACTCGTGAAAGCAAACTGGTAGTGAGCCTCATAGGCCATAGCCTACTCGTACACAAGATGTGCGGGGGGCGCGGCTCGGGGCGATACTCCCTCTACTAGTGCATCCACACTGTGAGAGCCCCACCACAAGAGAACAATCCCTTAGGAGAAGGATTTAGTTATAAGTGATTTCAAGTCTTAAAATATTGACGGGGGACTAATAAAAGCCACAAACAATTATTTGGTAAAACATGGCTTGGCCTCCAAAAAAAGAAATAGTGTAAACACCATTTAAAATCTTCAAATGTTTAACCCAAATCATTAAAAACCAACTTGGATTTATTAAAAACAAATTAAAAAAGTTTAATAAATTCAATCAATAGACCCCACTGCTTGATAAAAACAATTTATTTAAATTATTATAGGAGGGCATCCTAGAAAGTCATAGCATAAATGAAAGTACATTTATGGGGCGAACTTCACGTAGTGTAAACTAATCAAAGTTAATCCCGAGACAGGGGGACATATGCCTTGAAAACTAACGAACAGATGAAAAAACCACAAAAAACTCGTGGCAACACACTTCTTTCAGAGAAAAATTGTGACATTAGCTCTTGCACTTATGAATCGTTCCAAATCACCGTTTACTGTGCAATCTAGAGATACCTGAACTTCATAGGAAGTGACTAGCTTCTACAAACAAAAGAGGAGCAATCTAGGAGGCTCTTTTCAACTCTGACATGAATAGGTCTATGGTCATTAAGAGAATTACCATAAAATCTCCACGCAAACAAAATACAAGAGATATTGTAGGAATAAAAATTACAAAGAAAGTACCTACCATCTCTAGGAAGGACATGACTCAGTTTCATTAAAAATTTAGTTTTGTTTTTTAATTTGGGTGAGCTTACAGAAAGAGAGACAAAAAAAGGGTAAAACATATTCAGAAGAAAGGGGGATAGTTGGCGAGTTGAACAGAAGGGATGACGAAGGTTGAACTGGAAATAACTTTGCGGGAGAGATTAAACAGGGTATCAGAGACAAAAGAGAGGAGTAGGGTACATTGACATAAAATACGGGAGGAGATTATGAGAGGAAATGAAGTGACTTTTTTCAGTAAAAAAGTTAGAGTTTTGATCATGGTTCTCTCTATCACCATGAGCCTCTTTCATACGCAGTGTGATGCGACTTGTTGTCACTCGCAAACTTACTTAACCTGAGTTTATTTGTAGTGAAAAGACAGACCTTACAATCACCGTTTACAAAACCGTGATTGTTGGTTTATAGAATCATGGTTCTAGAAACGGACTGAAACTAAAAAAAATTACAAACCGTTTATATATAAGTAGAGAAAACACGAGTCGTCCGATCACGGTTCCTATCCTGTGATTGTTAATTAAAAAGACCCGAGTTTATTTTAAAAACCGTCTAATTCTAGTCATTTGGGATGCTGTATTGGCGGGATGGTGCACACACCGCCGATTAGGTGAACAATCTCAAAAGTTACAAACACACCATTCAAGATTTTTTTAAAGTATTGAGGTGGTGGTTGTAGAGTAGGGTGCAGGACACAGCATGAGCAGATTATAAGACAAGCAGACCTCCGCCCTGTCTCTGAATTTAACTATTCCATTTCGAATAGACTTGAGATATTACAAACCTCCTAGTTTATGGGTGTCTTAACACAATTCTTGAATTTAAGCAGACACACACCAGTTACCAGGGCAGAAACCAATTAAAATCATGAAAATCATATTGGATTTTTACAGATTGAGGGGTTAGCCTGGTATTGCAAAGTGTTGCCTCGACTCATTCAAGAGCAAAAGACAACAACACACAAGGCAACCTTCTATGGTTGCGAATTAAGATCTCCTAAAAAAATCGACTGGTTGCGGGTATTATAGAGTGGATCAGCGTATCATGTTATTGATTAAATCCTGATTGGACATAAAAATTTTGATAGGAATATGAAAAGTAATTAGTAAAAACATTATGTTACGTGACAATTCATTGAGATTGAAAGGATATTGAGATCAAATTATGTAGGAACCGTGAGGGCTATATGAACCGTGATAATTAAAATTTGTATTAATCACCATACAAAATAAACCATGATCTAGATTGCCCACGACAATATTTATCATCGTTCTCTCTATCGGGAGGGAATCGTCATAAAAATTCACGCACTATACCAAATTTGGAAGGATTCTATCACGGTTTAGAGTACCATATATTCTTTGGGAAATGCAACTGTGATTGAAAAACACAATTTGTAGTATAGCTAGCTTATATTATTAATTTCAAAAACAGAACCGTGATGAATTTCCTCGTACATTTTGACAATATAAATGTTAAGCATTAAATCTCTTTGCCACATGTGGCACTGGACAATATGACGATACTTGTACAACGCTGCTGCAAACCGTCTTTGCGCTTTTTAATGAGGCTTCGTAGTTGCTAAGTGTTTATATAAAAAAACGGGTGATTAACACTGACTCGAACTTCGGTTATCTTTTCTGGGAGATATTTGAACCTTCCCAGGATATGATTCAGGCTCTATGCATCGACGTCAAGATAAAATATAAGATAAGAAACATATAAAATCTAGTTAAATGTGATACTCGTCAAGCCACCCAGTCTAGAAAAGCGGTTAAAACATTGAGTCCCCTTGAGGTGGCGAAATGTCATAAACCTCCATCTTGTGTCTAAAATTACAATGACTGCTGTTAGGTTTAAATACATTGGTAATTAGGAATCGCTTTTAATATTTATCACCATTTCACTGGCTTGTGAAATGTTTGGGAGTGGGTCTCCTTCCTATCTCTGTGGTGAGCTCCCAGTGATGTGAGCTGTTGAAAGACATTTTGTACATGTGAAATCGTGAGGAAAAAAAAAACACTAATGATGTTTTGGTAATTAGTATATTATTTTGGATCAAAATTAAGTTCTTTCAAAATAATAGAATTGACATACTTCCTATAGCGTCACTAAGGCTCCATTGTGATTAGACAGAGGACAGAGAATTTATGGAATTGGTTGAGAATTCCTCTAACAATCCACACATAAATGCAAAAAGCTCTAGGTAGAAATCATTGGAACGAAAGGCAAAAAAACTCTGGTAGAAAGCATGAACAGTGAGTCGGAAAATCACTTGAAAGTTATAGGGTGAGGGGCCACATCGAGATCTTCAAGAGCCATAGCCTGCCAATGGTTTCCACTTTTGGTCAAATTTCACTCGTGTAGCCGCCGGAAACAGCAGTTTGATGATAGGAGCCTTTGTTTTGTAATACCTTAGTTTAGAAGTCAGAATGCCACCGTTGACTTCTGAAAGCTTATAGTATCAGTATTAGTAATTTTCGTGCTTAGTGACTTTTTGCTTATTTTTAGTAATTTGTATTTGGTTAATTTAGCATCCATTCATTGAGGTTTGCAAGCCACAGGGCAAAAGACAGTTGATTCGAAAAAATCGTAGAGAGTTCCTCCTTTTTTCTAGTGTATAGTGTTGGATTTTTGCCGAATTAAACAAGACATGGATGCCCATATTCCGGTCAATTCTGAGAAAAATCCAATAGATTTAGTGAAGTGAGTGATTGGCCGATCGAAGTTCATTCTTAGTGGTATGTTGCATCTAATTTGTTTGCACGGTAAATTGTTTACGACGTAAACCCTTTACGAAGGAAAAATTTTAGATCACATAAGATTTTTTAAAACCATACTTTTGTTGCTTGTTCATTTTGGAAAATAAGATCAAGTTTTTGGTAAAAAACATTTAAAAAGTTAAATTATAAAATTAAAAATTAACAAAATTTAAAATATTAAACAATTATTTTGTTTAGTAATATGGGGTAATTTTGAAAATGTTTAAAAGTATTTTAAAGAGACTGAGATTTCCAGGAAAATGAACTATGTGGATTTTAAAAATGTAAGGCCTTTCATAAAAGGTGTTATTTTCTATAAACATTTACTTACGAATTTTTATGAGCAAAAAAAAACATAATTGTATTTTCACGAATGATTTATGTTTTCCATTTTACACCGAAACACACAGAACATAAAGTTCACACCCTTGTGATTTGATGGGTTTTGTTAAAGAACACGTGAGTTTAACATAAAAATTCTTGTGTTTTGGTATTTCGGGGTGCAATTTGGGCATTTTAAACCCTGACAATCTCAAATTCTGGCAAAGTTACTAAAAAACAATTAATGTGGAAGGAGGAATCACTACTGAAACCATGATGAGGGCACTGAATTTCATAACAAGAGGAGGTTCGAAATTTTGCCCAATCCTCACGGAGGGTCCGTCTAATTACCCAAGAGATAAGTAACCAATAATGTGGTCAAAACAAAAAAGCTAAACACCCTTTGAGCATGCCCAGAAGGCACATATTACATGAGAAGATCTTCTTCTACCTGTTATACTGATCGAGCACCAATGGGTGAAACACACCTCCACAGACCTTGTCACTCTTACCACTACCAAATGTTAGACACATTGGTCACTGCGTTTGCCACAACGCCGAATTCCTCGACGTAGTAAAATGAGTATTGAAAGTCATGTATACGATTTTGAAATACCAACCGTGATGGAGAAATCAGCAACCCACGTCGTTCCATCCCGCCACGTCAATTGCCCTACGAGTTGCATTTCAACGCATGTCCGTTTCACAATTCCGATCAACACCCACGGATCAAAACGTCTAGAATCCCCCCCAATGTCACAAATTGAGGATTCATAAGATGCATCCCAGAGGAACGGTATCGACGAATATTAACCCTGAGTCTGTCCTTGACCGACCGTAACCAATATAGCATCTCCCAAGAATGACCCATTAGTTACAACATGAACTTGAACGGGTGTCCAACTATACCTGTGTAGGGTCACTAGAAACAATTTATTATCTAGTTTGAGAAAGCAGGCCAAGGTATAGTAACCGATACACCAAAAAAGGTGGCCTTGTTGTAGCAATGTACCCCGGGTGCGATATTAGCCGCCACGTAGAATTACTCCTGTTTGCCGCCGAGAAGATAAACGACATCAGTGACTGGAATTACGAGTGCCACAAGATCGATTCCCGTACCGGGAAAAAGACGATTTTCACCCTTGTCGCTCAACGTCAAGGGTGTCCAAAAGCAGCTTGAACTGAAGGCTTCAGGCCCTTTGGGACTAGGATTGCAGTTAGTGGTTAAAGTGAATGAAGAAGCAATTGTTGATACGGATCCTGGCAGATCAATCAAGAAAATTCCATCCTCGATAACTGAATCAAGAGGAGTCGGAACGTGATGACTTCGTAGTAGGATTCCGACGTTTGGACTTGCATATTGGCCAAATTATCTGGAGGGGTGGAGTGTGTTTTGAAGCATTTGAGAATCAGGTGCCCATAATAGGATGCGATGCGGTCGCCTGGGGAAGTTCGGATGCTAGTAGAGGCCCTCCATGAACCTGAATATTTAACCCAAAACAGAGAAAGATCACAACCAGTCACGGATATCCCGAACGTGAAAAAACCAGGAACCAACTGTTCTTTATTAGGGAGGACATTGTCATTATTTTACCCTATATCGTGGGTACTACTTTTTTTCTAAAAATATTATCGGGTTCCTAACTTAAGGGTTGAAATTTAAAGGCTATTAGCGATTCATAGCAAGACGAGAGAACCATGACACGGATCGCAAACCACATGCAAAAACAGTAAAGAGTAACATGAGCTGGAAACTCTAAATTAAGTTAAAGGGTAATGAGAAATGCATTAGGACTTGCAAAAGGGCGAGACTTCAAGAACCGTGTATGGAGGCACGGATTGCCAAGGGGGCCTAACATGTGAACATGGGACTCACCTAAAAAAGCCGGCATTGCATTCGGGGCGGTCTCAGTTAGCAAAGCAAGGGAAATGGAAAAAGAAACCAGGGCAGCCTCTAACTGGAACCCAATGATATCATTGGTTCAAGCCCTTTCTACAACATCAACGTAGTTAATCTCTTAGGGTTAAGCAATCTAACCATTGGTTTTAGAAAAACAAAAATAAAATTTCTAATTTTTTTAATTTAATTAAGCTTAATCATAATTAATCAAGGGTTTAAAAGGGACATAGGGACACTTGGCCGCACCTATTAACCATATGAATGGGCTCCACTTAAATATCCCGTGTTCTTAGAGCATGTCTCTGGTCTCGGTAACAAAGTCTGAGTGAGTGAATTTATAGCAAGAATTTGAGAAACATTGACACGTGGACGCAAACCCACATGCAGAATAGTAAATGAAGCTTGAAAAACTCTAAAAGTTCAAAGGGAGATGAAAAACGGACCCGGGGGTCAGCCTCTAAGCTGACCTCAATGATATCATTGGTCCAAGTCCCTGTTTTTACCATCCAACAACTGTGGTTAATCATCCCTAGGGTTAAAAAAAAAAAAATCAATCCCCTGGGGTTAAGCAATCAAACCATGGTTTAATTAAGCTTTATCATGGTCAATCAGGGGTTGAAAGGGACACGGGGACAGTTGGGTCAGCTTAGAGTGGACCTGCGGTCCGCTTCTCATGACTCAAGTTCAAACCCTTGTGAGTTGTGAAGCATTTTGAGCTAGCATTTATGGTGCAACAGTGGTAACGTGCACCGGAGGGAGAGAGAGAGAGAGAGTTACCACAACATTGCCTCCACCCTGAGCAGGAAAGCGAATTGGTTTGCTGATCTTGTAATTCCCACCTTGCATATCAATCACGACACCACCCAAATCATTAACCCCAGGCAACAAGACCAACTCATTTTGCAGTTGAAAAGCATCACCCAAAGCCATCAATATGGCGTCACTGCTATCTTGCGCCCCAGTTGGGTCAGCACCATACCCAATTGGATAGAACACTCTCCCATTCTATAGTCATCGGATCATAACCATTAGATTCATCAAAAACCCACCACAAATTTCACCAAAAATAAAAAATAAAAAAATCTAACTCACCTTCTTCGCATTACTATCCGGCAATGTCGACGGTCCAGCGGCTGCCATATCATGAACCTTTTGTTGGATTTCCGCTAACTTCAAACGAAAGGGGATCGAACAAGTAGCTTCTGGAACTAACAATGTTAGAAGGAAATACAGCACTCTAATGGGTTTCATTGTTTTTTGATTCTTTTTTTTGTCTTTACAGAAAACAAAACTATAAAAGGTTTCTTTGTGGGTTGGTGGTGAGTCTACTAATACAGTGTTAGAATTGCAAGAGTGCTATCTTTAAATACAAATGGGGAAGAGAGAAGACGAGTCGTTTAGTAGCATTAAGGGAGAGCCTTCCGTTCAACCTATTTCGAGAATGGCAATGGACTTGGTTGCCCATAGGCCATAAGTAGTTGACGAATTAATGATGCCTCCTTCTGGTGAGTGCTAGTTAGGGCTGTATTCGGGCCGGGTTTTTCCTGGCTTGGCCAAGCCCGGCTCGGCTTGAGAGGGTTTGTTCTAGGCCCAAAGTCCGGCTCGGCCCGAAATCAAGCTTGAAAGCTCGGCCCAAATTGATTCAAGCTCGATCTCGGCTTGAATACTTTTAAATAATAATAACAATATTTTATATTATTTATATACATAATAATGATATATATATATATATATATATATATATATATATATATATATATATATATATATATAATATTTCATTTTTTTTAATAATATTCGAGCCGAGCTCAAGCGGAACCGAGCCCTAATCGAGTTAGGCCGAATCAAACAATGGTTGGCCCGAGCTCGGCTTGATTGAATTTTCAGTTTTTTTTAGGCTAGGCTCGGCCCGATCGAGCCTAAAATTCGAGCCGATCTCGGCCCGAATCGGGCCGTGCCAAGCCACACAAACGGGCCGATCGAGCTTTGTGTAGCCCTAGTGCTAGTTCCAATTGCTCTTGATTTCACTCGCGTTTTTATGGCATAAAGTAAAATAAAATAATTAGTGGGGCCACTAGAAGATCTTGACTTTTTACCAAAAATGGTAGAGTTTTTTTTTTACGAGTGTGTGTGGTTAAAGGCTTGAATTGAGATTGAGGGATGTGTGCGAGTGTGGTGTGCGTGAGTTTGGGTGTGTGTTTAGTATATTATCAAAAAACAAAAAGGGGGATATTCATGCTAGCAAAATCTCTGTGATTATGATCTAGTGTCTTGTGTCTTTGTTAATTAAAATTGACTTGAAATTGTCTGCAGTTAGTTGGAGTTCAGTTATGCCACTGAGATTGCAACACATCCTTTTTGACACCCCTAATTAACTATGGTTAAGATTCACCCACCTATCCTTGGTTTTTAGAAAAAGTATTTTAAAAAAAGTTTTAATCTTATGAGTTTATACTATGACAACAAATTAGCAGCAATCAATATAGCTCATAATCTGGTGTTACACGATAGAACAAAACATATTAAGATAGATTGTCACTTTATCAAGGAACGGATCATCTGGGGTGAAGTGTACACTCCGTATATGAAGATTAATGATCAACTAATTGATGTTCTTACTAAGGCCGTTAGCAATGCTCGGTTACTTGCAGACGTTAACGAAGGCCGGACGGTTGAGAGGTCGTAGCAAGGGAAAAAAAATCTGTTCACAATTGTTTTTAACTTGCGACTGGGGTAAAATCGTAAATGTACATTATCTGTTAATAGCGTTAACTTGATGAACCTGATAGGAGAGGGTAGTGAAATTTTAGAAACAAGAGGGGAGGTCTCTACAATTTGACCAAACCTTAGGGTAGGTAACTGTAATTTACCTTTTTTTTATATATATATATAAGGTTGCCTTGGGTTTACCCTATACCCCTATTCCACTTGTCAAAATATAAGTTGTCTGTTATATCAAACCAGCATTGTTTCTTTTACACAAGCAGGACTTGAAAAAGAATGTGCTCTTATGCTCTTAGAATCTTTAGGATAAAAGAAATATGCTCGATCCAGGATCTCTTTTCCTTTTTTTTTTTTAATCTAAGGTTCCCTAAATCTAGACTAATCACTTAGGGTTATTTTTCAAGTGATCTTAGTCAATTACAACCTAGGTATTAGGTCATTAGGTCTCTTACTTTCCTAAATCCGAAAGCTAAGCTTGTATGTAGAATTCTTCAATCTTCTTCGGCTTTACCAAGCTTCATAAACCATGACGAGTTGGACCATGACAATTGACATCTCAAGACCTATGTTTTGGTCATGGAATTTGCCGAACCAAATTAGGATTTACATAGTTAACTAACTTGATTCATTGTCACCCTAGTTAACATTCAATCATGATGGCAACCACAATTTGAGGGAGATAGGAGTCCAAGTATTGAGAGAGATTTTTATTAAACTCAACTAGCTATTATCATCAATTTTACCTCATTAAACTCAACTAGCTATTATCATCAATTTTACCATAGTGTAGAATTATCAAATAAACCTCCAAGTTTGGATTTGAGTTTAACTTATTTAGCCTATTAAATTAGTGAACGAAATTGAAGAATTTCAATTATGCCGTTCTTAGAATGCCCTCCAAACAAATTCAGGGAATATTTGTCCGCCACTTTTACAAATCCAAAGGCACCATAACATCTCTGTTTACAAAGATTGCCTTGGGCATCTAGGAGGTTTCTTTTTTTTTTAGCAATAGTTCACTCCACGGGTGAGGAGCCAACTATTGCTCCTGGAGCGCATCGCTCTCACAAAGCCTCCCCTTCAACTGTCATTAATCTACAACAAAAAAAAAAAAAGTCATTAATCTGGGTTAAATATTTTTTAACCTTTTGGTTTAAAAAAATTATTTTATTTTTCTAAAAACTAGGGTAGATGGGTGAACGCTAGGGGTGAGTAAACTTAACCACAGTTGAATGAGTTAGAAAGGGACACATGGCAATAAAAGGGAAGCCGGGACACCCCTCACCACCAAGGAGGTGATTATATTTCCTTTTTTATGGGTAAATTACAGTTACCTCCCCTAAGGTTTGGCCAAATTGCAGAGACCTCACTTCTAGTTTCTAAAGTTTCATTACCCTCCCCGGTGTTTCAACTATGAGTAACAAATTCCCCCTTCTATTAATATGTCATTAATAACATGGATGAATTTTGATGATGTCATGTTTTAAATATTTTAAAATGTCCAAATTACCCCTGAAATACCAATAATATATTTTAAAAATTTAAAAATTTGTTCTTTTCCTAAAATGCCCAATTTTTTAAACCCATCCGCCAGTGGATCCCAACCATTGGAGTAATCATGGTAGATGGATGCTCCGGTTTTGTGGTTAGTATAATTATATCAGGATGGGTTATGGTCTACAAATGGGACACATAGGTGGCTGGATCTGAATTCCCCAGCATGAGCAGCAATTATCTGCCATGTGCCCAATATAACACCTCTCATCCGGATGCAAGTATTATTCAATAAAGAAATAAGTGTAAAGACACCTATTTTAAGGCCATTGGTCTGGTTTGTTCATTTTTATTGACTACCATTGATTAGTTTACAGAAAGCCTGCAAATGATAAACCCTGTCAAGGAGAGAGAGAGAGGCAGAAAAAGAGGTCAATGAGATTACCCATCTGCCAGTACTTGGGCATTATCATTTATGAGGCGTCTTGGAGAAATTGTAAGTGTGGAACCATTGAGAAGACTCCTAAGTAACAAATTAAGTAGCTTAATGATTTACAGATAATCGGTAACTAATTCATGAAAGTCTTCAAATGAAATGATGAGACTAACATTGATTGGTAGCTAGAGATTAGTGTCAATGAACACGAAGATTATACTGTCAAACCTCTTCTGTGAAAGAAGAATATATTAAAATGATGTTACACCAGAGACAACTCATAGCTCTCCCTACAGGAAGGCTTCTGTAACAAGAAGGAAAAGAAAACTTGTTTTGTCACGAGAGGCAGGCGTTAACGAAGGCCAGACGGTTGAGAGATTGTAGCGAGGGAAAAAAAATTTGTTCGCAATTGTTTTTAACTTGTGATTAAGGTAAAATCGTAAATGCACATTATTTGTTAACAGTGTTAACTTGTTGAACATGAAAGGAGAGGGCAGTGCTATTTGACCAAACCTCAAGGGAGGTAACTGTAATTTACCTTTTTTTTAAAATATAAGGTTGCCTTGGGTTTACCCAATACCCCTGTTCCACTTGTCAAAATATAAGTGTTCTGTTTCTCATACACAAGCAGGACTCGAAAAAGAATGTGCTCTCATGCTCTTAGAATCTTTAGTATATAAGGAATATGCTCGATCGAATACGTCCAGGGACCTCTTTTCCTTTTCTTTTTTTTTTGTTTCATCATTTCCTTACATTTCAGCCAAATGCTAAGCCTTATCCAAAGTTTTTGGTAGATAATCATACTCTAAATTTTAGTAAAATCACCAGTTCAATCCAATGATGGATGAGCATAGTCGAAATAGGGGAATCCTTCAATCTGCGGATGAGCACACTCCACAATTATGAATATTTTTTTAAATACAAGAACGACTCCACAATTATATATGATGAGAAGTGTCTAATTAAATGGGTCCCCCCAAAATGATTGAAACTTTGGTATACCTTCATACAGTCTGTAGTATAATCCAGTGGATCAACCACACAGTCATGGCCATGTTCAAAGCCTCCCAAACCACAAAGTCTCTCTCTCTCTCTCCAAAATGGGAAATTAAACTGAGAGACTATAAGGAGATGGCTTTTCTAGTACTGCCCAATCTGTCTCCCTCTCTTCTCCTTCAAACCAAATCAAAAGAAAAACTCATTCACCAAACATTTCATCCAAAACCCACTCTCATATCATCTTCTCTTCTCACTAATCTTGAAACTCCACACACACTGAGTGCTGCGCAGGATAAGAAGAAAAACGACTTCTACGTCAACCTCGGCATCGCTGTACGGACCCTCCGAGAAGACTTGCCCTTACTGTTCTCTAAACACCTCAATTACGACATTTACAGGTACTCTCCGAGAGTTTCTAGTTTTGTTTAATTAGGGCATGAATTCTGAGACTTTCTGGGTTTTTTTTACTTCTTCTTCTTCTTTGATTAATGGCAGAGATGATATAGCGTTTAAAGATCCAATGAACACGTTCATGGGAATCGAAAGCTACAAAATGATCTTCTGGGCATTGCGTTTTCATGGACGAATTCTGTTTCGGGAGATTTCCCTTGAGATTTGTAGGGTTTGGCAGCCTTCGGAGAAAGTTATAGTGATTAGATGGAACTTGAAAGGCGTTGTGAGGGTTCCTTGGGAGGCAAAGGGGCAATTTCAGGGTAATTCGAGGTATAAGTTGGATCGCAATGGGAAAATTTATGAGCACAGAGTTGATAGTTTGGCTTTTAATTTGGGTCGGGCGCCGCTGAGACAAGCGGGTTCGGTGTTGGATTTGGTGCCTGCATGCCCTGCCAGTCCCAGCCCCACGTTTTACCGGGCTGCATGGGAGACTTTGGATCGTTCAGGGTTCTTCCTCGGACAAGAAAGCTTGGTTACTCCATTGCGATTAGCGAGCTCCTCTTGAGTAAAACGAATACCACTACGTCTTCAATTTTATGTACTAGTTTTATGGCACTTTAGCCACTACCATAGGTCTGGCGTCTGGCTGTGTGTGTTTAATTGACTATGTTAAATGATACATATACCCAAATAATAGAACCTTTTTCCTTTGTTTTTAAACACCCTAAACACTCAATCACATCACAGAAGCATAGACTTCAAAGCAAGCCCTCACTTTGATTTATTAACCCCATAATAATTACATGGAAGATCCGGGGTTAATTACAACTATGGAATTAAATAAAGTCCTGCAATTATTGAAGATCTCCTGTCTCGCAATTGTTCAAGGGAAACTCCTTTGGTTGAAATTCTCCACAAAAAAAAGCAACCCTAATTCTAAAATTACAACTTTTGTAAAATAAGAAAAAAGGAAGGGGGGAAAAGGAAATATGATTTGTGGAACCCATCCAACACTTATAATAATAATTATTATCGTGATAAATATAATATATTATTATTATTTGCTAGCCCGAGGCTCTTGAGGATAAATTAAACAATTCTAATTTAATATGCAAAAAATATTTCTCAAATCTTAAAAGGGCTTCATCCAAATTTAAATCTCTATATACCTCAATTCAAATTTTAGGAAGTATTGGATTCATCCATAATAAAATTTAGTAACTCACTAATTTTAAGGGTTTGATCAAAATCAATTTAATCCACCCTAAATTCAAAATAGAGGGGGATGCCCATATCATAGGGATAAGATTGATTACTTTAATAATCAAGAATCCAAAAAAATTCAAATCCAATGGTGGCTGAAATTCATATAGGGATGTATCTTGATTTAAAACAAGATAAAAACAATAAAATCAAATAGAAGCATAGCTGAGGCTCAGATACCACTGAAAGTAGGCCTCTCTTTAGTTTTATAAAAACATTTCTTGGAGGGTGTGAGCATGGGAATTTCCGACCCAAATTCACATTATATGGTTTGATTGTGAGTCGCCACCTATTCATTCTAAGGGATAGGTCCCAGGTGTTCGCGTTTTGGATAAGGCAAATGGTCTAATCAGAACTAGGGTAAGCGGTTCAATTAAGCCCTGGGGAAGGTGTTAGGCACCCCAGGACCCCCGTTTCATAACGGTTACCTACTCCCTAAACTTAAGCCAATTTTAATCTCAAATTTCAATTAAAAAAATCCAAGGTATTTAAGTAAATGCTAATCCAAAAAATATAAAGCTAAACGTCTAGGGTCGGACCCAAGTTGGGTTGCCTACGTACTCACAAAGGGGTGAGATCAGACCGAGCGTAGTTCTGGCACATGAGCCCGTGCCAAGGCTAGGGGTGTGTGTGTGTGTGCACCAAGGGTGGCTTAGGGTCTAGCCGGGAGGCTAGGGGTGGTTGACCGGGTTGGTCGAGTGCTTGGTATTGGGCCTGGTAGGCCTGAGGTAAGTCCGATAAGTTAGGGTTGGGCCTGGTAGGCCGAGGGTGAAGCCCGGTAGGCTAGTTTGGGCCCGGTAGGCCGAGATTGGGCCCGGTAGGCCAAAGGTGAACCCAGTAGGCTTGGGTTTGGCCCGGTAGGCTGAGGAGTGAGGCCCGGTAGGCCCAGGGTGCCTTAACCGAGGGTTAGGGTTGCTAACCGGGGTTAAGAAAGGTGATTAACCCTAGTTAGGGGTGCTAACCATGGTTAAAAAGTTCAATATTAGGTTTGTTTTTTTTTTTTTGGGGGGGATTTTCTCAGATTTTTCCAAAATTTTGAATAAAGTTCAACCTTGGGTAAGGGAATTAACTAGGGTTAAGTTTAACCCTAGTTAATAATTTGGAGCTAGCAAACATATCTTGTGGGCCTAAGGGTGAACCAAATCCACATTGGTATGACATTGAATGGGGTGGGTTAGGGGCTAGCCCGGAGTCTAGAAGAATAATTTAACCATAATTAAAGTCGTTTAATCCACAATTGCGACAAGGTAAGATCAACTTCAATCACTGCCTTACTTTAAGAATTTTTCCGAGTTAAGCAATTGTTAACCCAAGACTTTGGTAAAGCACTATTGTATCGAAGCTCATTAACTTGTAATGATAAAAGTTTAACGGTCTTTGGCTCAATAGTGAAGCTAAAGCAAACAAACCCTCAACAAGGGTCAAGGGCCATAGGCCTCATGCCAACAGTAACGCACAAGATAAAGCTACTGGTGTCCAGATTTTTTTTTTTTTTTATCAAGAGAACATGACCATGGGCTGTACTAAAGTTCATTAAACCATGATGGCTTAATGGGCTTTGGCCCAGCAACAATCTAAATCAAGAGAGGGGCTCAAGGGCCATGGATCCTGTGCAAAAATCGCACACAGGTAGGGGGCGAGAACTGGCATTGGGCCCAGAGAACATGTCTCTGGTTCTTCTTTGCAAATAAGGGATTAATGGGCTGTGGCCTAATAAAACAAGACACTCAGGCCCAAAGCAAAGGCCATAGGCCCGATATCAGACCACATAAGGGGAGAGGCCACTGTTGTTCCATTCTAGTCCAAGGAAACATAACCTTTGGGGCTACAACAAGACCCATTAAACCATGATGAAGATGGCTTAATGAATATTGGCTCAATAGCACAAACTAACCAATCAACCAATGTTCAGGGTCTTGCCCCAAGAGTCATACACAGGGAGAGGTAAGGGATCACGGGTGTTCAAGCTCAGGACCCAAAAAAAGTTGCTAGTTTGTTTTTTTTTTTTTTTTTTGAAATCAAATACCCCCCTCCCCAAATTAGATCCTTCCCGTAAAATCAAGTTGGGAAAAAGGAAAGAGAGCGAGAGGAACATACCTACGCGGGTTGATGTTGTCGGCGGCAGAGTTGCCCCAATTAGCTCGAGTGTGTGGACGGGAGAGAGGATCAACCGTGAATGCTCCAGTTGGGAGTAAAGAAAAGAAGAATCTCTCCCTCACAGTCTCTCTCAAATATACACATACACAGTAGACTAAAACAAAAATAAACAAGAAAAAAAAAAGGTAAAGAATTAACAAGCTAGAGATGAGAATATTAGAAGAGCCTCTACTGCTAGTTGGCCGCGATGAACAGTGGCGATGGAGTTGCAGGCTGGCTGGATCGAATGGTGGTAGTGGAGCTACTGGCCGAGTGAAGGAGATGCTGCCGTGAGGGATTTAAGGGAGGTCTAGGAGGCTGTTGGGGGGAGTGGAGCAACCTGATGCATGCTCAGGCAAACTAGGAGAACTTGGACAGGGTGTTTGCTGCGGCAACGAATAATGGTTTTTTTTTTTTTTTTTTTTTTTGAGAACTGTGGAGGTGGCGGGGCTGGCAGTGGTGCAAGGTATTGTCTGGGGTGTCCCAAGACCTACCTAAGTAAAGCTCAGAGGCTTGGGAGGGGTGTGAAAGGGCATGACCGAAATGTACAGAGCTTGGGTATGGGCGTTCCTGCCTCTTTCTTTCTTTTTCAAAAATCCCCTTCGTAACAGTGGCCTGGAGGGGTTTAAATAGAGGAAGAAAGGGAGTAGGGAAGTGGAGGGGGCTTAGGGATAAGGCTTGAGGCCAAATGAGGATACTGTAAATTTTTTTTGAAGAACTCTCTCCCTTGAACAATGGGTGTTGTGGGTTTAAATAGAAGAAGAAGGAGAGGAAGGGAGAATGGATAAGGATGAGGGGGAGTACCAGGTGTGGAGGACGAGGTCTGGAGGATGCAGGGCAGGTGTCCAGGCGGGATGGCAGAGATCAGGGGGCTACTGCTGTACGCTGTTCATCTTGGAGAAGAAGATGAACAGTAGCCCCCTTTTTCTTTTTTGTTTTGTTTTTTTGTTTTTTTTGGGTTTTCTTTTTTTCTTTTGGGCCTAGCCCTCTCCTATGTGGGTGAAAGCAAAGTTGACCCTACCATATTTGGAGTTGGCTCCAAATTCAAATTTGAAAAAGCATTGTGGGTCCCACTCGGATTTGGGCCTCATGGGCCCTTGTTTGGGCCCGAAAATTGAATTTATCCATTTTTTTTCTTTCTTTTTTTTTATTACTCATTTTGAGCCCAACCACCACATGTGTGGGGAAAGCCAAAAGTTTCACCCTAAAAAATTTGAATTTTGAAATAGGGTAATGTGGGTCCCACTTGGATTGGGCTTAGTGGGCCCATGTTTGGGCCCAAAAGGTTTTAATGTATTATTTTTGGTTTTTTGGACTTTGTAAATGGGTCTTGAGCCCAAGGGGTCTTGCCTAGGGTTTGGGCTAGGGCTAGGCTAGGGTTAGACCTAGGGTTAAGTCTAGGGTTTAGTTAAGGTTAGTCTAGGATTTGGCTTGGAATAACCATGGTTAACAGAGGTTAACTAGGGTCAAGCGTGGTGTAAAAATTGGGTGCTTACAGCTGCCCCTCTTTGCTGGAGAGTGTCAGGATGACAATTGAACGGCAAAGACTGGAAACATCCTATTTTTACACAAAGATGGGAATTTGGAATGATGCATGTTATGCAAAGGGTGATTGTGATGAAGTGATGAAAACTACTACTAGAGATAGTGAGTAGTAGGGGAAGGACAAAAATGTAGGGATGGCGTAGCCCTGAAGCGCTGGCCAATCCCTCGGATGCGGCGAGGGGATTGATCGAAATGGTGTTTCCCGGGGGATATTAACCGAATCGATCGGAGTACACACATAGGGTGTGGAGAACACACAGGGTGTTGAGCATTCGAGGTGTCGACAAAGTGTGTTATGTCGATGCTCACTTGGTATGCTAAGAACACACGGGGTATCAAAGAGGAGGACATGCAGGTGGTACACACTGTCAAGGTACACGCGGGATGTCGGGCATGCGAGGTGTCGACAAAGTGCATTATGTCGACGCTCACCTAGGATGCCCAGTACACACGGGGGTATCGCAAAGGGGACATGCTGGTGGTGTACACTGTCAAGGTACACGGGGGATGTCGGGCATGCGAGGTGTCGACAAAGTTCGTTATGTCGACGCTCACCTGGGATGCCCAGGACACACGGGGGTGTCACAAAGGGGACATGCGGGTGGTGTACACTGTCAAGGTACACACGGGATGTCGGGCGTGCGAGGTGTCGACAAAGTGCGTTATGTCGACGTTCACCTGGGATGCCCAGGATACACGGGGGTGTCACAAATGGGACATGCGGGTGGTGTACACTGTAAAGACACACACGGGATGTCGAATTGATTGGAGATTTGATTTTGATATGACCGTGAGGCACTGAGTTTGATCAAGTTTGAATGATGCTGAAGAGTTTTATCATGCAGGGGATAAAGGCGAGGATGCTTTCCCATGACTCTGCTGACTGCAACTTGCTGGGGAGGTGCGGAAACGGCTTTTTCTGCTTTACCTGTCGGGGAGTCTTAGTGCAGGTTGGCTCAAACAGATCTTGATACCCGAAGTTTACTTGTTTTTGAAAAATCTTTTCAGGAAAAGTGTAGAATACTTTTGTAAAGATTTTGATTTTTACAAAGGCGTGCTTAGTTAGCTTTTCAGATTTGTCAGTAAATCGCCTTTGTTCAGGGCTTATGGAATTTTGTGAGTTCCTTTTCATTCTCGGAGAACTGAGTACGATTCAAAGCAGGATACTGCAGTTTCGAGCTGAGGACCCTGGTTGGGGAGAAGCTTTTAGAAGACTTCTAGACCATTGCTGGGAATGAGCATTATTGAGAGGCTGTCGGAGGCTTTTATTGAGGGAGCCAATGAGGATTGGAAGATTGTTATAACCTGATGCTGAGGATTCGTTGAGGAGTAGGGTTCTGTTATAGACTATTGCCAGGGGGTCTGGGGCTTTCCGATCTGCTGGGGATTTCTCAATGTATGCCCCTCTGCTGGGGAGATGCTTTCTAGAGGATTCTCTGTTGAGGAATCACCTGCTGGAGATATTCCCTGATGGAATCTCTGTTGGGGATACTGATCCCTTGAGTCTAGTGAGACTGATCGCCGCCAGATCTTATTGCCAAACTGATTTTCAACTTTTCATCCCCTTTTTTACCCTTGGAACGACCAAGTCATGGGGTTCGCATAATTTTTGCGCGATGAGGCCGTTGTCGGTTTTCCTCATGCCTGCGAAGTTGATTAATTTTATCCCTTTTTTGCCCCTAATCGCGAGACTAGGTCTGGGAGTCGTGTAACTTTTGCGCAATGAGGCCGTTTCCGGTTTTCACTCATGCCCGCGATTTGTTTGAGGGTTCGGATCTTCTCCCTTCACTGCCCTGATTGACATTCGCTGGGGATTGATACTCCACTGGGGATATAGGTGTGACATGGCACTTGTACTTGTAGTTTCTAGGGGATCTAGGAGGACTTAGAATAGGACGAAACGTTGGCTAGGGGACTGAAGTTTGGGACACCGTTAAATTTTGTTGCAACTGACTTGCATGGGGGTTTTCTATTGAAGATGGATTTTTTTGTTAGGCTCCACTGAGGATTGTCCCCTTTGGTAGAAACTGATTGTTTTTGGGGCCTCTTCCCTTTTTTTTTTTTTAATAGGGTCCCTGACTTGGAAAATGTTTCAACTTCTATTTTGGAGTTCCCCTTGATGGAATATTTTGTAAAATTGATGTCGACTCCGTCGTGAAAATTGGGAGAATTTGTCTCTATTTGAGGAGTGACTCTGTGGGGAAAAAGTTGTTCCTATGAAGAGAGAGTTTTACGAAGTTTTGGACTCTCTTTGGGAGAAAAGATTTTGAGGGGTTAAGTCCCTTTTTGCGACCGCACCTGATTTGTCAGGTTGCCTACGTACCCTTTGCAGGATCAGGTCATGACGTAGTTCAAACAAATGCCACAGATTGGCGAGGGAGGGTGTCCCTGAAGGTTTTTGTGAGAGAAAGGCTGTTAGGCTCGAAGGGCTAACTAGCGGATTTCACTGATTTTTGTAAAAAATGGTTACATTGCTGGGGGTAAGGAGTATGCCAATGACGGCCTCCTGTCATTTCCCGGAGATCCTATGAGTACAAAGTGCCTGTCAGACGTAGACCCTAAGCGTAGTATCGTTTAACTTTGTCCATGTTGACGGGCTCTGGGAGGTCTTCGTCATCCATACGTCCGAGTCGCAGGGCCCCACCAGAGAATTTGTCCCGGACTATGTATGGGCCTTCATAATTGGGTGTGAACTTGCCCCTCGAGTCAGGACGGTTTGGTAATATCTTCCGGAGAACCAGGTCACCGATCTCAATACTGCGGGGCTTGACTTTCTTGTTAAATGCCCTAGCCATACGCCTCTGATAGGCCTGAGAGTGATCCATGGCTTTCAGTCGCCGTTCTTCAATCAAGTTCAGCTGTTCATATCGGGTTTGTGCCCATTCTGCTTCTGATATTTCTGCTTCCATTAACACCCGGAGCGATGGAATCTCTACTTCGATGGGGAGGACTGCTTCCATACCATAGGCAAGAGAAAATGGTGTTGCCCCTGTTGAAGTTCTGATGGACGTTCTATAGGCCATGAGAGCGTATGGGAGCATCTCATGCCAGGCAGAATAATTGGTTGCCATCTTCTCAATGATCTTTTTCAGATTCTTATTGGCTGCTTCCACTGCTCCATTAGTCTGTGGCCTGTATGGTGTGGAGTTATGATGTTGAATTTTGAATTTTTGGCAGAGATCAGTCATCCCCTTATTGCAGAAGTTGAGAGCATTGTCTGTCACAATCTCGAATGGGACACCATATCGGCAGATGATGTCTCTCTTCAGAAAACGCTGAACCACAGAGGCTGTGACGTTGGCATAAGAGGATGCCTCAACCCATTTCGTGAAATAATCGATTGCAACCAGGATGAATCGATGTCCGTTAGATGCTTTCGGAGCTATGGATCCGATGACATCGATGCCCCAAGTAGAGAAAGGCCAAGGAGCAGTTAGATTATGTAGCCTTGTCGGCGGTGCATTGATCTTATCAGCATAAATCTGGCACTGGTGGCATTTCTGTACATGCTTGCAACAATCCGCTTCCATGGTAGACCAATAGTAGCCCAGTCTAAGAATTTTTTTGGATAGCATCAACCCGTTCATGTGTGGGCCGCAAGTTCCTCCATGAACTTCTTCGACTACCTGTGCTGCTTCACTAGTATCGAGGCATCTGAGCCATATCAAGTTCGGCGATCTCTTGTATAAAATGCCCCCTGATAGGACAAACTGGATGGCCAGTCTTCGGATTGCCCGACGGTCTGTTTTGGTCGCATCGAGAGGGAAGGTCCCGTCCTCGAGGTACTGCTTGATGTCTACATACCAAGGCTTGTTGTCATTCACTGTGTCCAGCTCGAGGCAGTAGACAGGTTGATCCTGTTGCTGAATTTCAATTGGCCAGAGCATGATGCCTCTGGGGATCTGTACCATAGAGGCGAGAGTAGCCAATGCGTCGGCAAATCTGTTATGATTCCTAGATCGGTGACTGAAACTGATTCTCCTGAATTGAGTGATTAGCACATTGAGATAGGCTAAATATGGGACTAGCCTGGCTTCTCGGATGGCCCAAGATTCATTTGCCTGACAGATTACCAAAGATGAGTCCCCGTAGACGTCTATCTCCTCAATTCCGATATCCAGGGCTTCTTTTAGTCCGGCTATGCATGCCTCGTATTCCGCTTCATTGTTGGAGCACCTGAATTTCAACTTTACAGAGATAGGGAGATGTGCCCCCTTGGGTGAGATTAGGACTGCTCCTGCCCCATGTCCATGACTGTTGGCAGCTCCGTCAAAGTATAACTCCCAGCCGGAGTATTCTTGCTCTTCTGCTTCTGCGTACAGGATGGATTCGTCCGGAAACTGATCATGTATAGACACATAGTCTTGCGTTGGGCTGTGGGCCAAGTGATCTGCAATCGCCTGCCCCTTGATTGACTTTTGAGTCATGTACGTAATGTCGAATTCAGATAACATCATAAGCCATCGGGCAGTCCTTCCGGTAGTGGCTGGCTTTTCCAGTAGATATTTGAGTGGGTCCATCCGGGAGATCAGGATTGCCGGATAGGAAAGCAGATAGTGCCGAAGACGTTGAGTAGCCCAAACCAGTGCCAGACATGTTTTCTCCAGCGGGCTGTACCTTTCTTCGTACTCTAGTAAACGCTTACTGATGTAGTAAATGGCATGTTCTGTTCTGCCTGTCTCATCATGCTGTGCCAAGACGCACCCCATGGAGGTTGCTTGTACTGAGATATAGAGTAGTAGGGGTCGTCCCGGCGTAGGAGGCACAAGTACTGGAGGATTGAGAAGATACTGTTTTATCCTGTCAAAGGCTTCTTGGCATTCGGCTGTCCAAACGGTCGGTGTATTCTTCCGAAGAAGCTTGAAGATCGGTTCGCAGATCGGAGTGAGCTGAGAGATGAACCGGCTAATATACTGTATTCGGCCCAGGAAACCACGGATCTCCCTTTCAGTTTGGGGTGCTGGCATTTCGATGATGGCTCTGGCTTTAGCGGGATCGACCTCAATGCCTCTTTTACTGACTATGAAGCCGAGGAGCTTTCCTGATGAAGCTCCAAAGACACATTTGGCTGGGTTCAGTCTTAGGCCGAATTCTCTGAGTCTGTCACAGAGTCTTTTCAGATCTTCAGGGTGTTGCCTGGCAGTAGGTGATTTGACAATCATGTCATCCACATAAATTTCAGCTATTTTGTGGATCATGTCATGAAAAAGTGCCGTCATGGCCCTCTGGTAGGTTGCCCCTGCGTTCTTGAGTCCGAATGGCATGACTTTGTAACAGAACGTGCCCCAAGGTGTGATGAAGGAAGTTTTCTCCACATCTTCTTCTGCCATTCGGATTTGATTATACCCAGAGAAACCATCCATAAATGAGAGCATCTCATGCCTTGCAGTATTATCGACTAGGATGTCGATGTGCGGGAGAGGGAAGTTATCCTTAGGGCTAGCCTTATTCAGATTCCGATAGTCGATGCACATCCGGACTTTTCCATCCTTTTTGGGTACTGGTACTATGTTTGCCAACCATTCAGGATAGTTTGCTACTGTCAAGAAGCCTGCATTGATCTGCTTCTCTACCTCTTCTTTGACTTTCTGTGACCATTCGGGCCTCATCCGTCTCAGTTTTGCTTAACCGGTCTGACATCCGGGTTCAGGGGCAGTTTGTGTACTACCAATGCTGGGTCTAGGCCAGGCATGTCAGCGTATGACCAAGCAAAGACATCACTGTAGCTTTTTAGGAAGCTGATCATGTCTGTTCTTTGTTGTGGGCTCATAGTTGTGCCAATCTGGACCAACTGAGGGTTGTCTTCGGAACCCAGGTTTACTGTCTCGGTATCCTCGATGTTCGACTGTAGTAGCCCTTCACTGCGTTCTAGCAGGTCCAAAATCTCCTGAGGCGGTTTGTCATCCTGTTCTGTTTCCTGCTCTGAGTCGTACTCAACTTCTGAAAGCTCAAGGAGGGTTTCAGGGGTAGCCTTGTCGGAGGCGATTTCCTGGCAAATCATTAAGCTTAGTTTAGCATGCTTATGTTTTTATGTTTTGTTGGCTTCAGGACACTAGGCCTTCCAAGGGAAGAATCCGTGTGATTTCGTCATCAGCCCAATGCAAATGTTTTTTTTTGGAAAAACATGTTTTTGAGTCAAAAAATCCAGATTTTCATTGATAAAGAAATGGACTGTTTACAAAATTGACTCGATAAAACAAAAAGAGGCCTACAGTTGGCCAACATTTTGGACTTTTGCAACGGGAGCAAAGAGAGATAGATTAAGAAGAAGAGGGGAGTGATACTGCATCACTGCTTGATCTGACCAACCTTCCCTACACTGCGCTTTCCCTGGCCCTGTGTGGCCTCGATGGTGAGAGCCTCAGTCCACCAACGGATTAGTGACTGGCGACTGGATGATGCTTCTGCGCTGTTGGAGATGGTGCACACTTGTTCTCCCGCCGAATATTCTGCTTCTGCTTCTGCATCTTCAATAGTCAGCTCTTCGAACATCCGGGCGACGCTGAATACTTCCGGTTCGGGAATCCCTGAAGATTCGGTGCCAGGTTGAGGGTTAGAGATATTGATGGCTGGTGCAAGAGGGGTTTCTGGGTTGGTTTCGAAGATTCCTATGGGGAAGGTTACCGAAATGTGGGGTCGGGGTTCAGGTTTCGCCGATTGTCTACTCTTCTTTGTCAGCTTGTTGAGATAGTCCTCGTATTGGGCTTGTATCCCAATCCAAATGGAGGCGTGTAACGTGGAGGCACATATCTCTTCTTCATGCCCTGGTTCCTGACACCCAGGCCTAGACCCTGCTGGTAATTCATCTTTGCCATCATCCTGATAAATGGAGGGACTGCTTGCTTGTTTCTGCTGTTCCACTTGGGCGATGGAGCTGACCTGCTCAAACTGATAAGTCATGAAAGTTGTACCTTGCCCTAGCTCCTGGATGTCCCCGAAGGAAGTTGCCAACTCCTCAGATGGAATGACGACTAGGTGGTCGTCCTGTATAAATTTGATTCTCTGGTGCAGAGAGGATGGAATGGCACCGGCCGAATGAATCCACGGCCTCCCTAGGAGCAAGGTGAATGAGGCAGGTACATTCACAACTTGGAAATTTGTCAAGAACTGAGCCGGTCCAACCCTGATGGTTAGGTCAATATCACCCAAGTTTTGCCTGGTATTTGTCAAAAGCCCTTATAGTCCATGGGTCTCTTCTTAACTGACTGGGTTCATACCCAGGCTTTGCAGTGTGGAGAGTGGGGCAGACATTTAGGCCGAGCCATTGTCAATGAGTACCGAGGATAATGTCCTATCCATACCTGAACTGCAATATATAGGGCCCGAGTGTGATCCCTATCTCCATCCGGTATTTCCTCTTCAGTAAAGGAGATGATTCGTGATTCTAGCACTTGCCCCACCATCTGCCCC
>JABCRI010000940.1:0-49636 GCA_015143295.1 Tetracentron sinense
TCCTCAAACACACACACACATAGATACACAAAATATCACATGGCATTAAGCTAGATTAATCATAAATACCTTAGTTTATGTCGTTTTAGGGACTGATAGGGGGCATCTTTATGTGGGGTGTTGAGAAATTGGGTGGATTCAGTATTGCACAAGACCACTTCAATAACTAATTAGTATTAAATGAGAATTGAGAGTCGCTTCGAAGCGGTACAATGAATCTTTTATGAAGATAGTTGAAGCCTTCCACGTACATGGAAAAGGACAGTACTACTTTCAGAATTCAACTCAGCTTAGATCCTCTCAACTCTCTGGTTAATCCCTACAAGTTTACACTATTTGACAGATGATGAGGTACTGAACTTCTTTTAAGATGTCTTGAAAAATATTGACTTAGTACAAGTTGTTTAGTTCAATAATCATCTCATGAAGAGCTCCACTACCCAAGCTAACTTCTGACAAGCTGACTCTACTGACTTCGGTAAATGATATGGACTACTCCCTTGGTCAACTATGGCTTATTTGACATAAGGATACTCTTAACCCTATTTAGTACTACACTTTTTTTAAGTTTGCTCTAATTCTGTTTGGTTACGGTCCTTAGCTTAATCCAGATTAATTTTAGTTTATTCTTGTGGTTATAGGATAAATCAAATCCCTCTAGTCTGTTTGGTTGGTTTTATGGATGATATTTTTCATTTTGTTCATATTCCAATTAGCATATGTAAGAACTATGGGTGTATTCGAGCCGGGCTTGACCCGGCTTGGCTCGATTTAAAACATTTTCATCTATGCTCGAGCTCGGCTTGGTTTGAAATTTTTTCATCTATGCTCGAGCTCGGCTTGACTCGGCTAGGCTCGAGCTCGGCTTGGCTTGAGCTCAGATTGAATGATTAAAAATTAATTTTTCAAATAAAAATAATAATATTTTTATTATATTATTAATAAATTATTTTTATATAATATTCAAGCCAAGCCGAGCCGAATCAATCAGGCCTTGGCTCGAGCTTGGCTTGAATACATTTTCAAACTCAAAAAATAGCTCGGCTCAATCGAGCCTATTATTTTGAGCTCAAGCCGGGCTTGATCGGACCGAGCCAAGCCAAACTTCGAGCTAGCCGGTCGGATACACTCCTAGTAGGAACTGTTTGGACACCCACCAAAATATGTGGATACCCGGCCGAGGTACCTAGTAGCAATATGGGCATTAACCGTCCATAATATGGGCAGACCAATTAGACAATTCCTTATAGACTTGCCATTTTGGATCAGTCCGTATGATCCAAGGGATTGGACCTATCACCTCTGTAGTCCGATCTACAGTGACTAGATTGAGTAGTCCTGTTAGATAGATGATCAGACTGGTTAGTCCAAACTACAGACTGGGTTATCTAGGCATGTTTGTCGACTAAACATGTCAGTCTGGCTCACACGTGATTAGGCAAATTAGTCTGGTCCGACGATAGTACAGGTTAGCTTGGTTTGTTCTGAGTTAGTTAATCTGAAATGGGGCTCATCAATTAGTCCGACTAATGAGGCCCTGTTGATCTGCTTTGGTGGGTAAGCATAGATGCTGGGGCAGAGCCGGGCTTGCCAAGTGGTCCTCATTGGTACACTCCCCATTTTTAAATACCCACTAACTATGGTTAAGATCTACTCACTCCTAGGGTTAAGCAATCCAACCTTGATTATTAGAAAAAAAAAATCTGAACTTTAATTCAGTTAAGTTTAACCAGGGTAAAAGGGGTGGTAAAAGGGACACGGGGACACGGCGATAAGCCTGATAGCATACCGAGAGGTACGCTGATCACTGCTCTTCTATAAATATAAAATAGAAATATAAAGTGAACTGTGATAGTTATGAAGCTCAATGTCGATCCTTAATATTGGTCCATACTTCTCTTCTTTAACACCCACAAACTGTGGTTAAGATTCACTCATCCTGAGGGTTCATCCATCCAACCATGGTTTTTGAAAAAATTATTAATCTTAATTTGTTAAGCTTAATCATAATTAGATGGAGTGTTAAAAGAGGCACATGGATCGGCAATTAGCTATCCAATCGAATTCGTGGTGACGAAACTTCCCGTGTAGTCAACTAACTAAGTTTATTATGGGGCACTGATATGATCATCCTTATCAGATGCCTTAGATCAAATCTCATGATCTTCAGATAAAGAACAACCATCGCCCGACACCCAGCCTAGCTGTTAGGACAATTGGCCACCCATGGGAAGAGGATCAATGGCATCACACCGATGGACGACTCTAATTGGGTCAAAATAAGAGACTGCCTTAATGCTATTCTACGATGATGCGCACATGCAAAGCAAAGTGAAAAGTGTGCCTCAAAGCGCCCAAAGCTTCCCATGCCCGATCCCATGCAAGTGCGAATGTTCGCGTATGCTCGTGCGAGATCCATCACATGGGGATTAGAGCCTTTATTAGCTTACTTGAAAACTCTTCCACAGGCTATGTGAGACTAAGAAAATAGTTGGATTTTTTAAGAGACCAAGAAACCACCTCAACTAAAACTGAAATCATAATGCGTTTTAGTCTCAATTAAAACCCAAAATCCTGCTCTTATTGAGCCGATTTAAGATTTGAATGCTAATTTAAATCACTAGGGGTACCCTAAAATTAAATCCTCCCTATCAAAGCCTTAGTACATAATGCTTCTCATATGGAAGTCCTTATACATGCGAGGCAAATGTACAGTCAATTATCTCATGTCCCTTTGCAAGTCCTAAATTAGGCTGTGTCCTAATGAAGAATGGATTATTGATCACATCACTTCCAAAAATCTGGTTTGGAAAAAATCTGGGTGTTTTGAAAAATCAGTTTTTATAAACTTTGACTCAAAATATAAGTGGGACCCACAAGGGTTTTGAGGCTGGTCCAAGTGGATCCGTGTTCTCCTCTATAAGGAGATTAATGTGGTATATTTACTTGTCCAAAACAGTGAAGTGGTGAATGAGAAATTAATCTCAAAGTGGGTTACTTAAACATGTGTTGTAAGTTGAAGAATGGTATAGAATAATAGTCCCACATCAGAAAATTATTGAAACCATTGTATGGTTTATATACCATTACCTTGGAGTAAATGGTGGGCTCATGCTCCATAGTGGAACCAACCACACACGCGCACATGCCGCCGCCGCCCCGGCCCATGCCCGTGTCCGAGTCTGGTCCGGCTAGCTAGCTTGGTTTGGTTTGGTTACTTGTAAGCCTTAAGCCTGGGCAGTCTCTGTAAGCACCCCATTTTTACACCCCCTAAGCCCTAGGACGAACCCTAGTGAAACCTTAGGACAACCCCTAAAACCTTAGAATCTCCCCCTAAGCTTTGGGCTCAAGGCCCATTACACTAGGACAAACCCTAGGAGAGCCCTAAACCAAACCCTAGACCTAGCCCATAGCCTGTAGGGCCCACACTTGGGCCCACCTCAACCCATGAGGGGCACATGGGTGGGACCCACAAACCCTAAATCCAAAATGGGCGGGAATTGCCCTAAATGGCTGCTCACAACCCTTTTGACCCAAGTGGATTTGGGTTTGGCCCGAAATAGCATGAAATCGGTAATGTCGCTAATCGAATTACTGACATTAAGTTTTTGGCCTATTTTTTTAATGTCGCTAATTCAATTACCGACATTACCGTGTTTCCAGGTTTAGCGTGTGCAGGCTCCACTGCAGCACCACCAGAGGCTTGGGACCTCCCCCATTGGTCCCTGGACCTTCCCTAAATACCCTAAATGCCCTTGGACGTCCTCCACCTTCTCCTATAAATTCCAAGCCTCCCCCATGCAAAAATCACTCCCATTCTTCATAGTGAAACCCTGTCAAAACCAAGACCATCACCTCCACCTTCATCCTAACACCCCACCAGGCCTCCACGACCTCCCAGGCGCCGCCACCGGACGTCCAGCTCCGTCCACAGCCTCCGTAGCAAATTATCCAAGGGTAGGGATCATCCCTCACCCCTTTTTTGTTGCTCTAACTGTAAGGGACCCTTGGTCCTGATCCAGGGTTCCCCCTTTGGCTTTCCTTTCACTTATGTAGTTGCTACAGCTGAGGACAGGGGTCCCCCACCTTCACAATAGGTGTGGGGAACTCCCTCGAGGCGTGTAACGGGTGCAACACTTCATCCACCGTGCATGGAAGCCTCCCATAGGGTCTGAGGGTCCCTCAGGCAATGAGGGAACCCTTAGACCCCTTTTGGTTCAAAGCCAGTGGGCAAAAATCGGTTTTTGAAAAAATCTGCTAGTGGTCGGCAATAGCAGTGTCGACCACACAAAATTGGGCTAAAAGCTTAATGTCCGCACTTCTATTACCGACATGCCAAAATAGCCTAAAAACTCTTTGTCCCCATTTGGTTTACCGACATGCTCAAAATAGCCTAAAAACTCTTTGTCCCCATTTGGTTTACCGACATAATGAGCTTATTTTCACACTAACTTCGGGCCCATGTGGGGCCCACATGCCAAGTCCCCTGGAGGCCCACAGTAGCTTGTTGGAAAGCTCTTGACCTCCCCTAGCTCCCTGCAAAATTTCAAGTTCAGGGATCATGCTTAACCATGGTTAGCAAACCCCTAAACATGAGTTAAAATACTGTCCATAGTGTCGGCAGTTCAAATGCCTACATTACAGACTAGTTTTTGCCTGACTTTGAGCCCCTGTGGAACCCACACCTGGCATATTCAGAGGCTGAGACCTATACCATTTGAAAGGTGATACTCCCAGCTTTCTAACCTTGCTTTTGTTTTACCCAAGGGTGATCCCTAACCCTAGTTAATCACCCACAAACTCTGGTTAAAATATTACTGAAATGGAGGTAATCCGATTACCTCCATTTTGGAATTTCTTGATTTCGGGCTTTGTGAATGGCTCAAACCTGGTAGGAGGCCACTCTAGGCCCTGCCATACCCTTTGGGCCCATCCTTGATTGACCTTGACCCTTAACCATGGTTAAAATGGCCCCCGGTTAACGTTTAACCATGGTTAAGTATCACTTAACCCCACAAAAAATATGAAAAAATCCCTAAAAATCCATAAAAATGCAAAACACCAAAAAACATCAATCTTGCTTGCTTGCTTACTTTCTTAACCATGGTTAGGCCCTCTAACCATGGTTAACACCTTTCTAACTGCGATTAGACTCTACTTTGCACTTGACCAACTCGATCAGTCAACCCTAACCTCCGGGCTAGACCCTTGACCACCTTGCACACACACACACCCCTAGCCTTGGCACGGGCTCATGTGCCAGAACTACGCTCGGTCTGATCTCACCCCTATGTGAGTACGTAGGCAATCCAACTCGGATTTGACCCCAGTCTAGACAACCCCTAGTCTAGCTTGCTTTGCTTATTTTTTGGATTAACATTTCATTAAGCACTTAAGCATTTAATTAATTTTGAGATTAAACTTGGCTTAACTATAGGGAGTAGGTAACCATTTCTTAAATGGGGGTCTTGGGGTGCCTAACACCTTCCTCAAGGCTTAATCGAACCACTTACCCTAATCTTTGATAGACCTTTTGCCTTATCCAAACAATTGCTTACCCGGGACCTATCCCTAAGAATGAATAGGTGGCGACTCTAAAAGCCAATCTTTGCTTTTATGTGGGCGGACCGCAAAATCCCGTGCTCACAGCTCTGGCGACTCTGCTGGGGATGTTCAAGCCGGAACCCATACTTAAGCCAAATTAATCTCAACATTAATCAACATGCTTAATTGTTCAATCAAGTGTTAACCTTATGGGTGTGCATATCATACATATCATTAGTAGTGTAATAACTCAATACCTATTAGACAGGCTTATTACGCTAACGGCCGCTGGATGATGATCCTCGGTATCAGTGGCTTAAACGTCTTGGAGGTCAGCAGAATTTTGCCTGTTGGGTGATGATCCTCAGGAAACGATTCTGAACGCTCCCGCTTACACCAATCGTCCCCGGTATGTTCTATACCTCGGAGTCGCATATACGGTGTTAAGTGATCCCCCCATCTTGCTAGGAACACAACTGCATTACACCAGCATTCATACATATAGCCTAGGCTAAGGTATAGTCTACAAGCAGCCCATCCGAGAGGGATTACCTAAACCCTAACCTGCTTGCACCCTATACCTGTCCCCTGTCATGGTTGACTACCCGGGCACATTCTACCCGGATAAGCATCCATCTAGGAGCATGTACTGAGCCATTTTGTTGTGCTTGTAATAAAATGCACTCTACCCTGCTTCCCGACATAACATATGGGGTTTAAATCCTAAGTAGATAGGTCTTCACCAGACCTACCCTCATCTTTGACCTGATAGGCCCTCGGTTCCGAATAATCAGGGTAAAGCATGTCGGACCTCTCTCCGTCTGCCCTATCGGATCACATATGTCTTGTCACACCAAAAAAAAAAATTCAAAAAATTCGAAAATCAAAAATCAAAATTCTCTCTCCTGCATGTCATTCTGAATCCCAGAATAGGGGCATTGCCCCTATGTCAGTTAGACTGCTAGGTCTTTTGCTTGCTTGTCAATCTTCCCGCCCTTATCTACTCTGGCTCTTACTCTATACATTTCCATTATTTCAGGAGTAGACCCTGAGTTGAGTACTTATCTGAAAGATACCACCAGTTGATATCTGATCAAGCAGTACAGAATGGATCAACTAGTGGACGGACATGAGACTGATCCCGACATCTCAGCAGCTGCAAGCCCCGAGCCTCGAGGCAAGAATGACTGAGAATGCCCAAAGCATAGAGGAGCTGAAAAACATTGTGCATGATTTTATGCGGGCAGTAACACATGCTCTCTCCTCCTCAAATCCTCGACCGGCCGATGTGCCAGGCCCATCACAAGCTAATCCACCACTTGTCACCAATCTTATCCCACAACCACCTGTCATCAACATCCCTTCGCCACCCGTTCAACCACAAACCGACTTCACCTTCGGCATGCCACCTATTCAACCACAACCCATTCTCCACATCATACCTCTCATCACTGACCAGTTTGAGGAGGAGGAAGCTAGGGCCGGCAATGAACCCCATACTGGATCAGCTCACATATCTTCCAGTTCGGCACAGATTCCGGATGCTTACAAGGAGAGGATTGAGAAGTTAGAAGAATTGGTGAAGACAGTGCAAGGAACCCGTAAATCTGCAGATTTCAAAGATATGTGCATGCACCCAGGGATTCAATTGCCCCGGGATTTCAAGATACCTGATTTCGATAAGTACAATGGGAAGGGATGTCCCGAGATGCATTTGAGGGTTTACCGAGGAGAGCTGTTCCAGTTGGAACACGATAACAAACTCTTGGTCCAGTTATTTCAAAAGAATCTGAAATGAGCAGCCCTACAGTGGTTCACTAAGGTTGACCCCAACAAAGTCAGAACCTGGGAGGGCCTCTGTGAAACTTTCTTGGCTAAATACTCATACAATGTCGATCTAGTCCCGCAGAGGGTAGATTTGGAAAAAATGTCACAGAGGGATAATGAGTCCTTCATCGAGTACTCTGTTCGATGGAGAGAAGTCGCTGGAAAAATGAGTACCTCTCTGCCGAAAGATGAGCAAGTGACTACTTTCCTCCGCACTCTCAAGCATCCGCTAAAGACTCTCTTGGCCGCACAACCAGTCTCTGATTTCAGTACAATGGCCAAATGTGGCGCTAGGATTGAGGCAACCATGGACGATATAAGGGCATTTGACATGTTCCAAGCTTCAAAGGGTGTATCCTCTTCCCGTGCTCCCCTGCCTTCAAGGAAGGACAACAGAAGGAAAGAGAATGATGTACAAATGGTCGCGGCCATTCGAGTTCCCAACCTCCCTCAACAACCTCGGCAGCCACCGCAGCCTCGGCAGCCTCAGCAAACTCTACAGAATCAAGGAAAACTCCTCTCTCATCAGATGACCTTTGAACAAAGAAGAAATCGGGCTTTCACCCTGCTCCCATATTCTTTGACATCACTTCTCCCTTTCTTGTTGAACAAGAAATTGATTACCTTGAAGGAGCCCCAGCCTCCACCGACTAATCCTCCGAAAGGGTACAGGCCGGATCAGCACTGTGGATATCATCAGTCGCCAGGACATCCTACGGATCTATGCTATGACTTCAAGCATGCTATCCAAGACCTATTGGAGACAGATGCAATTCGCTTTGAACCAGGAAATGAGGACATCACTCAAGTCCCTCTGCCCAACCATGCTACTCCTGGAAATTAAGGTTGCATCGGCCAGAATCTTCAGTCGAATTTTGAGCAAATTCTGTTTGTCAGTTATATTTTTGCTTTATTGCAGTTGGCCGCAGTGGCCCGTGTCGGTCTCTTTCCCCAACCAAGTCAGTCAGTGGTCAGTGGCCTTTGCTTCAGTTGCTTTGTCTTTAAGTCTGTTGATGTCCAGTGGCCTCTGTTTTAGTGTCTTTTGTCGAGTCTGTTCACCCATTAATATCTTAATGAAATGACTCGTTTAAATCAAATTCTCACTATGCTCTGAGATGCTTACTTTGGGAACCGAACTAGCTTTTAATGCCCTAAAGAATAATTTGATAAAGGTTGATCACTCAAATCGATGGATATCCTTACAAGATTGAACATTCCTGAACAAGAACAATTCAAGAATTGAAGACCTCTCTGAGTCATCAAGTGTCAACCAACTGAAATGAGGACGATGCAATGACCATACATGCTCTCGACCTATCAAAGAAATGATAGGAGGCCATCTTTTGATACCCCTTTCAATATCTCGCTTACCCATGCTATATACATATTCGCTAGTTAGACCTTTGAGCCTGCTAACCTTTATTTCAAACACCCACATATGGGCACCTTTTGAAAGTCAAAGAACAATACAAAGGAACAACCAGCAAAGAGCAACAACATCAAGTGGCCTTTCGGCCGAACTACGTCTTGACCTGATCCCTATTTGGGTACGTAGGCAGCCTGAAATCAGGTTCGGTCATAACAAAACAAATGTTCACAATACAAGGCAATTGTGTACAAAGAGAAAAAAAAAAGCACTTGGCCAAAAGGCGAAGCAAAGCTTCATTAAAGGGAAAAATGCAGAAGCTGGTTCTACACCATCAATGAACAAAGGTCATAGGGTGCCCTATCCTTGCTGAGGCATTGAATTTTGAGCCTGATCTCGTTTCTAGCCAAACCACGTTTCGTCCTAGATATTAAGCCCTCCTTGATCCCTGAAAGGACTTGAGCATCAATGGTCAAAAGCATTCATCACCATTTCCGACAGGCAATGACGAGAGAAGAGCGGAACATTATCAAACCAAATTCGAGAGCAGAACATGAGAAATGCAAAGCTTGTATACCCAGTCCTGGTGAACCCGTAAGAGCCCAGGGGCAAAAAAGGGATAAATCAAACTTCTAAATTCACGGGCATAGCAAGGAATCACCAATCCGGCTACTGCGCAAAAATTACGTGAACCCAGTCCTGGTGAAAACCTGAAAAGGCCCAGGGGCAAAAAAGGGAAAGATAAACAAGTGCAAGCTTTGCTAGCCGATGATCAAATATCATGATCAACCACGGTTTAATTATCTTTCCCTGAAGGCTAAGGAACCTAGCTAGGTCTCCCATTATAAGCAATCTCAGGTATTGTTCAAAATACAAACAGTCAATTTCATTGTTTACAGTCCGCTAGTCAACTGTCAGTCCACCACTTGTCAATCAGTTCATTTGTCTTTCTAACAAGTCAATCGTATCATTTGTCAGTTATTCACACTTTTTAGTCAAGTTCCAACCTCCAGTAGAGTCAGTTCAAAGTCGACTGTTCATTCTCACTGGTGCAAGGAAAGCATTGATACCAGGGCAAAGCAAAGTCAGCAGACTATCCCGAGCAAACACAGATATCTGAAGCGGATCGGTACATTCTGGGGGGCAAGTGCCAACAATCGGATCACCCGAGTAAGGGGCATTTCAAATCTATCAGGCTATTTGTGCAAGGAGGCAGAGATTCAGGTTAAGGCTCAGGGTCACCGCTCTCATTCCTCATATCAAACTCATCTTGCTTTCTTTGTTTCACGAACTCCCTATCATTTCAGATCACTATCTTTGGTTTTGCTTGCTTGCTTTTCAGGTGGACCAGTCGGGCGGCTGTCTTCACCCTCATCTCCTTTGCTTGCTTCCGTGCAAAGCAGTCGGACGGCTGTCTTTACCCTCTCATCTTTCTCTGCTTTCTCCAGATGGACCAGTCGGGCGGCTGTCTTCACCTTCATCTCCTTCGCTTGCTTCCGTGTAAAGCAGTCGGGCGGCTGTCTTTACCCTACTTGCTTGCTTCCGCGTAAAGCAGTCGGGCGGCTGTCTTTACTTGCTTGCTTACTTTTCAGGTGCACCAGTCGGGCGGCTGTCTTCACCTTCATCTCCTTTGCTTGCTTTCCAAGTATAGCAGTCGGACGGCTGTCTTTACCCTGCTTGCTTGCTTCCGCGTAAAGCAGTCGGGCGGTTGTCTTTACTTGCTTGCTTACTTTTCAGGTGAACCAGTCAGGCGGCTGTCTTCACCTTCATCTCCTTCGCTTGCTTCCGTGTAAAGCAGTCGGGCGGCTGTCTTTACCCCGCTTGCTTGCTTCCGCGTAAAGCAGTCGGGCGGCTGTCTTTACTTGCTTGCTTACTTTTCAGGTGAACCAGTCGGGCGGCTGTCTTCACTTTCATCTCCTTCGCTTGCTTCCGTGTAAAGCAGTCGGGTGGCTGTCTTTACCCTGCTTGCTTGCTTTCCTGGTGGACCAGTCGGGCGGCTGCCTTCATCCTCATCACCTATGTTTGTTTTCGTGTAAAGCAGTCGGGCGACTGTCTTTACTCTCTCATCTTTCTTGCTCGCTCCAGGTAAAGCAGTCGGGCGGCTGTATTTACTCTCCTCTCTCTTGGCTTGCTACTCTGTCAGACAATCGGGCGTTTGTCTATAATCTTGCTCAGCTAGTTCACTATTTTAGGAGTACACTAAGTTGGAACGCACGAGTATCCACTCCTCTTCCTCGCCGGGTGTGCTTTCATCCATCCTGCTTGCTGGTAAAAATTGGTTGATTCCAGTCTTTATCATTCAATTGCCAAACTCGGCACTCTCCAACAAAGAGGGGCAGCTGTAAGCACCCCATTTTTACACCCCCTAAGCCCTAGGACGAACCCTAGTGAAACCTTAGGACAACCCCTAAAACCTTAGAATCTCCCCCTAAGCTTTGGGCTCAAGGCCCATTACACTAGGAAAAACCCTAGGAGAGCCCTAGACCAAACCCTAGACCTAGCCCATAGCCTGTAGGGCCCACACTTGGGCCCACCTCAACCCATGAGGGGCACATGGGTGGGACCCACAAACCCTAAATCCAAAATGGGCGGGAATTGCCCTAAATGGCTGCTCACAACCCTTTTGACCCAAGTGGATTTGGGTTTGGCCCGAAATAGCATGAAATCGGTAATGTCGCTAATCGAATTACCGACATTAAGTTTTTGGCCTATTTTTTTACTGTCGCTAATTCAATTACCGACATTACCGTGTTTCCAGGTTTAGCGTGTGCAGGCTCCACTGCAGCACCACCAGAGGCTTGGGACCTCCCCCATTGGTCCCTGGACCTTCCCTAAATACCCTAAATGCCCTTGGCCGTCCTCCACCTTCTTCTATAAATTCCAAGCTTCCTCCATGCAAAAATCACTCCCATTCTTCATAGTGAAACCCTGTCAAAACCGAGACCATCACCTCTACCTTCATCCTAACACCCCACCAGGCCTCCACGACCTCCCAGGCGCCGCCACCGGACGTCCAGCTCCGTCCACAGCCTCCGTAGCAAATTATCCAAGGGTAGGGATCATCCCTCACCCTTTTTTTGTTGCTCTAACTGTAAGGGACCCCTGGTCCTGATCCAGGGTTCCCCCTTTGGCTTTCCTTTCACTTATGTAGTTGCTACAGCCGAGGACAGGGGTCCCCCACCTTCACAATAGGTGTGGGGAACTTCCTCGAGGCGTGTAACGAGTGCAATACATCACCCACCGTGCATGGAAGCCTCCCATAGGGTCTGAGGGTCCCTCAGGCAATGAGGGAACCCTTAGACCCCTTTTGGTTCAAAGCCAGTGGGCAAAAATCGGTTTTTGAAAAAATCTGCTAGTGGTCGGCAATAGCAGTGTCGACCACACAAAATTGGGCTAAAAGCTTAATGTCCGCACTTCTATTACCGACATGCCAAAATAGCCTAAAAACTCTTTGTCCCCATTTGGTTTACCGACATGCTCAAAATAGCCTAAAAACTCTTTGTCCCCATTTGGTTTACCGACATAATGAGCTTATTTTCACACTAACTTCGGGCCCATGTGGGGCCCACATGCCAAGTCTCCTGGAGGCCCACAGTAGCTTGTTGGAAAGCTCTTGACCTCCCCTAGCTCCCTGCAAAATTTCAGGTTCAGGGATCATGCCTAACCATGGTTAGCAAACCCCTAAACATGGGTTAAAATACTGTCCATAGTGTCGGCAGTTCAAATGCCTACATTACAAACTAGTTTTTGCCTGACTTTGAGCCCCTGTGGAACCCACACCTGGCATATTCAGAGGCTGAGACCTATACCATTTGAAAGGTGATACTCCCAGCTTTCTAACCTTGCTTTTGTTTTACCCAGGGGTGATCCCTAACCCTAGTTAATCACCCACAAACTCTGGTTAAAATATTACTGAAATGGAGGTAATCCGATTACCTCCATTTTGGAATTTCTTGATTTCGGGCTTTGTGAAGGGCCCAAACCTGGTAGGAGGCCACTCTAGGCCCTGCCATACCCTTTGGGCCCATCCTTGATTGACCTTGACCCTTAACCATGGTTAAAATGGCCCCCGGTTAACGTTTAACCATGGTTAAGCACCACTTAACCCCACAAAAAATATGGAAAAATCCATAAAAATGCAAAACACCAGAAAACATCAATCTTGCTTGCTTGCTTACTTTCTTAACCATGGTTAGGCCCTCTAACCATGGTTAACACCTTTCTAACTGCGGTTAGACTCTACTTTGCACTTGACCAACTCGGTCAGTCAACCCTAACCTCCGAGCTAGACCCTTGACCACCTTGCACACACACACACCCCTAGCCTTGGCACGGGCTCATGTGCCAGAACTACGCTCGGTCTGATCTCACCCTTATGTGAGTACGTAGGCAATCCAACTCGGATTCGACCCCAGTCTAAACAACCCCTAGTCTAGCTTGCTTTGCTTATTTTTTGGATTAACATTTCATTAAGCACTTAAGCATTTAATTAATTTTGAGATTAAACTTGGCTTAACTATAGGGAGTAGGTAACCATTTCTTAAATGGGGGTCTTGGGGTGCCTAACACCTTCCTCAAGGCTTAATCGAACCACTTACCCTAATCTTTGATAGACCTTTTGCCTTATCCAAACAATTGCTTACCCGGGACCTATCCCTAAGAATGAATAGGTGGCGACTCTAAAAGCCAATCTTTGCTTTTATGTGGGCGGACCGCAAAATCCCGTGCTCACAGTCTCGTTAACCTATTATTTAAGGCTTTTCTGTTGCATTTTCTGGAGTACGAAAATCAAATCTTCTGCTCCCTAGTTTTCATTCTGTCTACATCCATTTTAGTCTGCATATCAGAGAGAGAGTACAAAACATCACTGGTTCACTGTGTCTTCGGATTTCTAGTGGTAGTACCCAGGACAAGACTGTTGTATCTTGGAAGACAAGTAGGCCGTGACCACCTGTGTGGGGCGATATTGTCTTAAGGACATTGAATCTAATTCAAGTCTCAGTCAGTAAAGTGCACTATCTTTTAATTTTTGTTATGTTATCATTTTTTGTGTGTTCTGTAATTTTTTAGTATTCTGTAATTTGCATTTATTCGTTATAACATACAGTAATTTTTGGCAATATCTCTAACAATCTTAAGACAATATTTTGTACTGTATGTTATCTTTAATTTGCAAATTATAGATTCTGGAATTAGATTACAGTCACTATATTATGTTAATTCTGAACTTCTAAAATTTTGCAATTGTAGAATCTGCACCATATAAATATTGAATTTTAAATTCTGCAATTTACAATTCTGAACTTTTAGAATTCTGCATTTAGATTAATGAAATTCAAATTCTGCAATTTCAATTATGAACCTTTAAATTACCGTAATTTAAAATTCTGGAATCTGAAATTCAAATTCGGAAAATTTGCAATTAGAATTCTGCATTTTGAATTTCTGCATGTTCAAAATCTGCAATTAAAATTTTGCATTTTGAAATTCTGCATGTTCAAATTCTGTAACTCTGAATTCTGTAATCTTTAATTTTTGAATTCCGAAATCTGCATTTAAATTCTGCACTTAATAGAATTTTGCACTGTTTTTATTTCTACAATTTGTAAATTATATGAACTTAAAATTCTGTAATCTGAAATTAAAATTTGCAGTTTCATATACTGAAACTTAAAAATCTGAAATCTATAATTCATAAATTCTGCATTTAGATTCTGCAATTCTAAAATTTGTATGTTCAATTTCTGCACTTTGAACTATATATTCTGAAATTGAAATTCTGAAATCTACATTTTCAAATTCTGCATACTGCATTTTAGAATTCTGCATTGTTAAAATCTGAATTCTAAAGTTAGATTACTGTACTAGTAATCTTCATTTCTGTGATTAGTTAAAATTCTAGAAACTTATTTTGTATTATTGTTTTACAGTCAAAATATACATGACTACCGAAAAGACTATTGTTCCTACCCCGATTGTGGCACAAGTGCCAACTATCCCCACTACAGGCCTCATTGCTTATGGTGAAAAACCTAATAAATTTAATGAGATAGACTTCAAGAGATGGCAGCAAAAGATGTTGTTCTATCTGACCACCTTGAATTTGGCAAGATTCTTACAAGAGGATGCCCCTACACTGAAAAATGGTGAATCTGACCAGATGACAGTTGCTGCAATTAAAGCATGGAAACATGCTGATTTCTTGTGCAAGAACTACATCTTGAACGGTTTGGACAATGTATTATACAATGTATATAGTTCAATTAAGCCCGTTAAAGAATTATGGAAGTCTTTGGACAAGAAATGCAAGACTGAGGATGCCGAGATGAAGAAATTTGTGGTTGGAAGATTTCTTGATTTCAAGATAGTTGATTCAAGAACTGTGATAAGCCAGGTTCAAGACCTCCAATTGATCCTTCATGAGATCTATGCAGAAAGAATGATGATAAGTGAATCATTCCAAGTTGCTGCTGTAATTGAGAAGTTGCCTTCATCTTGGAAGGACTTCAAAAATTACCTTAAGTACAAGCAAAAGGAAATGGGGGTAGATGACTTGATTATCCGACTCAGAATTGAGGAAGATAATAGAGTATCTGAAAGGAAGACTGGAAAACAAGTTCTTGAATCAAAAGCCAATGTGGTGGAACGCAAGTCCTAGAAGAGGAACCATTCTGAAGTTGATCCAAGTCAGAAATCCAAAGGCAAGGAACTGAAAAGGTTCAAGCGAAACTGTTACATTTGTAACAAGTCAGGGCATGTGGCTAAGAACTGCAGAAATCGAAACTTCCAAAGAAAATCCAAGAAGGGATCCACTCAGGCACATATAACTGAAGTAGAGAACATCACTGATGATGTTTCTGATATGCACCTGTCAGCAGTTGTTTCAGAGGTTAACATGGTGATAAATTCCAAACCGTGGTTGGTAGATACTGGAGCAACTCTACATATTTGTTCAGATAGAAGTGCATTCAATAACAATCATAGAGTTACTGAAGTAGAAAAAATCTACATGGGAAACTCATCTACTTCTACTGTTCAAGGATCCGAGAAGGTTGTTTTGAAGATGACCTCGGGGAAAGAGCATACCTTGAATGATATCTTGTATGTACCAAACATCAGGAAGAACCTTTTTTCAGGAGCACTTCTTAGTAAGAATGATTTCAAGTTAGTTTTTGAGTCAGAGAAATTTATCCTGACTAAAAATGGGATGTATGTTGGCAAAGGTTATCTCTGTGATGGTTTATTTAAGATGAATGTAATGACTGTTATGCCTTCGGACAACAATAATAATAAAACAAGTTCTTCTGTTTATATGCTTGAGTCATTTGATTTATGACATGCTAAACTAGGACATGTAAATTCTGATTCCTTACGTAGGCTTGCTAATTATGATTTAATTCCAAAAATTAAATTTGACTCGTATAATAAATGTGAAATTTGTGTGGAATCCAAATTATCCAGAACTTCTTTTCACTCAATTGAAAGAAAAACTGAACCATTAGGGTTAATTCATAGTGATATCTATGATTTAAAATTTGTGCAAACAAGAGGTGAGAAAAAATATTTCATCACCTTCATTGATGATTGCATAAGGTACTGTCATATCTATTTGCTAAGTAGCAAAGATGAGACTTTGGACATGTTCAAACTTTATAAAAGTAAAGTTGAAAATCAATTTAACCAAAAGATTAAGATACTAAGAAGCGATAGAGGAGATGAATATGTGTCACCATTTGATGAGTTCTGTAAAGAACATGTCATAATTCATCAAACAACTGCTCCTTACTCACCTAAACAGAACGGTATTGTTGAATGCAAAAACCGAACTCTAAATGAAATGATGAATGCATTATTGATCAGTTCAGGTTTGTGTCAGAACTTTTGGGGGGAGGCAATGTTATTTGCAAATTATATTCCTAACAAACTACCCCACAAGAAGTTAGACAAGACACCTTATGAATTATGGAATGGTCGAAGACCTTCCTACAAATACTTAAAGGTGTGAGGGTGTCTAGCAAAGATAGCAGTTTCTACTCTAAAGAAGGTTAAGATAGGAGCAAAGTCAGTGGATTGCATCTTCATTGGATATGCACATAATAATAGTGTATATCGGTTTCTTGTACACAAATCAGAAATTCCCAATATACATGCCAATATGATAATGGAATCAAGGAATGCATCTTTCTTTGAAACTACGTTTCCTTACAAGAATGCACAAGAACAAAATCCAATAAAAATGATACATGACACTATTAATAGTGATCATCTAGAAAATATAGACCAAGAGTCTATTGATAAGGAAAATGAAGATGAACCAAAGCGTAGTAAAAGAGCAAAAACTACTACATCTTTCGGTCCTAATTTTTTAACTTATTTGTTAGAAAATGAGCCTCAAAGCTTTAATGAAGTCATGTCTTCTCCAAAAGCTCCATCTTGGAAAGAGGCTATAAATAGTGAAATCGAGTCCATCATGCAAATTCATACTTGGGAACTAGTGGATTTTCCCCCAGGGAATAAACCATTAGATTGTAAATGGATATTTAAGAAGAAGATGAAAGCTGATGGAACGATTGATAAATACAAAGAAAGACTTGTAGTAAATGGCTACAAGCAAAAGAAAGGTATCGATTATTTCGATACTTATTCACCAGTTATAAGGATAACATTCATTCTTTTGTTAATAGTTATTGTTGCTGTTAACAACTTAGAGATACATCAAATGGATGTTAAAACTGCTTTCTTAAATTGTGATTTGAATGAAGAGATCTACATGGAACAACCAGAAGGTTTCATGACAAATAACCAAGAAAAGAAAGTATGTAAACTTGTTAAATCCCTCTATGGATTAAATCAAACTCCTAAACAATGACATGAGAAATTTGACAATATTATGATGTCAAATGGTTTCAGGATTAACGAGTGCGATAAATGTGTTTATGTGAAAAGCGCTGAAAAAGCTTATGTCATTGTTTGTCTCTATGTAGATGTTATGTTAATCATAGGTAGTAGTAATGAGATCATTCTATCTATCAAAAAGATGTTAAATAAAAGGTTTAACATGAAAGATCTAGGTGTTGCAGATATAATTCTAGGAATTAAAATTACTAGAACATCTGAATGACTCATCTTGTCTCAATCTCATTATATTAAGAAGATCGTTGAAAGATTTATCAAGAGTGATAAAATTCTTGCAAGAACCATCTAAGTAAGAATACTGGACAGAGAATATCTCAGTTAGAGTATTCTCTGATCATTGGTAGCCTAATATATCTCATGAACTGCACTAGACCTAATATAGCTTACTCAGTCAGCAAACTGAGTAGATATACAAGCAATCTAGGGGAAGACCACCGGAAGACGATACTTAGGGTTCTCAAATATTTGAGATATACTCAAAACTATGTATTGCACTATACAAGATATCCAGATGTACTTGAAGGGTATAGTGATGCAAATTGGATATCTGATACTAAAGACTCAAAATCCACTAGTGGATTTGTCTTTAAACTTGGAGGTGTATCAGTATCTTGAAAATCTTCTAAACAGACATGTATAGCTAGATCTACTATGAAATCTGAGTTTATAACTTTAGATAAAGATGGTGAAGAAGCAGAATGACTTCATCACTTTTTAGAAGATATTTCAAGTTGGCCAAAACCTGTGTCAGCTATCTGCATACATTGCGATAGTCAATCTGCAATTGGAATGGTACAAAACAATATATATAACGGTAAATCTCGACATATACGTCAAAGACACAATTCTGTAAAACAGTTGCTCTCAAATAGAATCATTTCCATTGATTATGTAAAGTCAAAGAATAGCATAGCAGATTCGTTAACCAAAGGTTTGACTTTAGAGCAAGTGTATAAATCATCAAGGGGAATGAGACTAAAGCCTATATCTAAATAGTCGACATAATGGAAACCAACCTAGCTGACTGGAGATCCCAAGATCTAGGGTCAAAGGGACAACCTAATTGTGTGTAACTCAGTAATGTCACTGTGAAGAACAAATTTCTTTATCCCATTTCTATGATAAAACAGTGAAAGAATTTAGGATAAACAAAGCTTTTAATGATTTTTATATCTTGGATATCCAAGTAGAGTATGATAAGATACTCTTGATAAGAGATCACCTATATAAGTTTTAAGAAGGGCCGCTTCTATAAAAATTTTAAAAGGCAAAATTCTTTAGAACACTTATGAAAAACTAGGAGTTGTTCAAGGCCAAAATAAATACAATCATAAGAACCAAAGGTGTTCGAAAAGGAACTATGTGAGTTCTATTGTTTTGGTTTACAATACGGCTGAACAGTTCAAGACATCATGTTCACTGGATAGCCTGTAAATCCGATAATACTTCACTAAGGAAGGTTCAAGGCCAAAAGCTACCTTTCCCGATGCAATAATTTTTTACTTGTACTCTCTTTTAGTGTATGTGTATATTCTGTATTCTGTCTAGGAATTTTCATTCATGTGGGGAATTGTTGGGAAAAATTTGTTTTGGAAAAAATCTGGGTGTTTTGAAAAACCAATTTTTATAAACTTTAACTCAAAATATAAATGGGACCCACAAGGGTTTTGAGGCGGGTCCAAGTGGATCTGTGTTCTCCTCCATGAGGAGATTAATGTGGTATATTTACTTGTCCAAAACAGTGAAGTGGTGAATGAGAAATTAATCTCAAAGTGGACCACTTGAACACGTGTTGTAAATTAAAGAATGGTATAGAATAATAGTTCCATATCGGAAAATTATTGAAACCATTATATGATTTATATACCATTACTTTGGAGTAAAGGGTGGGCCCTTGGGGCCGGCCCCCAAATTTTGCGAATGAGTGAGCCCATACTCCATGGTGGAACCAACCACACACGCACATGCGCCGCTGCCACCCTGGCCCATGCCCGTGTCTGAGTCCGGTCCGGTCCGGTCCGGTCCAGCCGGCTGGCTGGCTTAGCTTGGCTTGGCTTGGTTTGGTTACTTGTGGGCCTTAAGCCTGGACAGTCTCCTTAACCTATTATTTAAGGCTTTTCTGTTGCATTTTCTGGAGTACGAAAATCAGATCTTCTGTTCCCTAGTTTTCATTCCCTCTGCATCCATTTTAGTCTGCATATCAAAGAGTGTACAAAACATCACTGATTCGCTATGTCTTCAAGTTTCTAGTGATAGTACCCAAGACGAGACTGTTGTATCTTGGGAGACAAGTTGCTGTAGGCCGTGACCACCTGTGCGGGGCAATATTGTCTTAAGGACATTGAATCAAATTCAAGCCTCAGTCAGTAAAGTGCACTATCTTTTAATTTTTGTTCTGTTATCATTGTTTGTGTGTTCTGTAATTTTTTAGTATTTTGTAATTTGCATATATTTGTTATAACATACAGTAATTTTTGGCAATATCTCCAACAGTTAGTTAGAATCCAATGCTGTAAACTTATAAATATTTAGCATAAGTAATTTTAGTTGTTAGGTAAAAGCATTAATTAGCAAATGCATATTGTTTTCTCTTCAAAAAAAAAATTTCGGTTGGTAAGCTCATTTGAGTGGTCGATAACCAGTTACAACCTTGTCCGCCAAAATTTTCTGACCAGTTATTTTAATTTAGTATCAACAGTTGTTCTTTCTGGTTAGGTTGTATGTCCGATGTGTAGGAAGATGAGAATACTAAAACTAGTCAAATATACAAGAATTTAGCTTGATAAGTAGTTGTTTGTTTGAGGTTAAATTGGTTAAATCTCTTGAACTTTTCATTAACAATCTTTCGACTGTTTCAGTATTGAGAAGAAAAAATGGGGGAAAAAAAAAAAGAAGCAAACAAATGAGAAAGGGATCTGTAGTTGTAAGCAAAGACAAAGATATTCTATCTAGCAGACCTTTCCATAGATTGTGGTTCAGTGACTCGTCAATTCCAACCATTCAATTGTCGGACCATCTCTTGCTTGGACTACTAACAACCAATCAAGAGCCTTTCTTTATATGAGACCTCCCAATATGTGGGCAAACCTACTTATAATTTTTTTTTGGGTGACCCGACTAATCCCCCGGTACACGCAGGGGCGGAGCCAGAAATATATTGTAGGGGGGCACATTTGGCTTAAGGGACGGGGGTTTGGGGCAGAGCTGCCAATTTTTTTTTTTACCCACCAAGTTTGTGGGGTCATTTCATCCTAATTTTTTTATATATCCTAAATTTTTTGTTTCTCCTTATTTATGGGAGTAGTTGTCCCTTTCCCTATGACTATGTCCTATTAAATAATAAAATATTTTTAAAAAACAAAAGTTTAGGGAATAGTTGAACCAGTATCCAATGATTATGTCCTATTAAATAATTAAACAAATTAGTTAAAAGATATTTTTAAAAAAATTTCATGGGACAGCTGCCCCATGACTAATCTTCTATGGATATAGCCAAACTCATAAGAGTCCCTTTATAACACAAAAATCTTTTAACTCTAGTTAATAACTTTAATTTTTAAAGTTAATTTTTTTCTTCTAGAAACCAAGATTAGGTGGTTGAACCCTAAGGGTTAGTAAATCTTAATCACAATCAAGAGGTCTTAAAAGAGACATGTGTTGACCCATGGGTTGTAACCAACTCCAAGGAGTCTGGTTATAACAGTCGAGGATCCTTAGTAAACTATTTTTTTAAAAAAAATCAAAATTTGAGTGGCACCCACCTGAGATCCAATCACATCTAATAGCGATTGAACTCGGGGAGAGTTCAATCATCCCACAGGCCAACATGTGTCCCTTTTAACCTCTATTAACTGTGGTTAAAATTTACCAACTCTTGGGATTCAACAATATAATATTAGTTTTTAGAAAAGATATTAAACTCTAGTTAAGCATTCTTAACCTTTACGATTAATATTTAAAAAAAAAAAAACTAAAGTTATATTGTTGAACCCCAAAGGTTAGTGAAACTTAACCATGGTTAATACAATTAAAAGGGACACATGTTGGCCTATGGTGCGTTTGAACTCTCCCCGAGCTCAATTGCAATTGACTGTGATTGGATCCCCACCCACCTCCATGCATGCCCCATGCTAGGCATATATATACATATAAAAAATAATTTTTTTTTTTTTTTGAAAAGTTTAAGGCGGCACGTGCCCTCGCAGGCCCCCCCTTTGCTCCGCCCCTAAGTACATGCAGACCATCCAATCACACACAACAGGTAAGTAGGGATAAATCCTGAGGGTGGCCAACAGGAGGAAGGGAATCAAACTTAAGATACGAGATTTTGGATTGGAGCAATGGTAGTGATATCCTCACGTGAAGAGCAAGCTAAGTAGTGTACTGAGACATGGCCTCAAATACTACAAGATCTCTCTTACAGGACATGCTTTTTCGCATGTAGTATCAAAAACACGATAATTCTGATTTCACAGGTAAATATTGGTAGAAGAACCAATGTACTTCCAATGCAAATGTAAGTCTGTTTAGATATCTTTAACCATGATCAAGACACATGCCTATCAATCTGTGTTATGGAAATCAATATGCGAGTAGCATCTCTACCAATTTAGCTTGGCCATGGTCACTAGCTTAATCCCATTCCCCTTGGTTTCATTGAACTGTTGTTGGGCTGCACATAATTGGTCAGTGTTCAAGCTGGCTGGGATGTGTCTGGGCTAAGCTTTGGGCCCAAAGATGAGCTTGGGCTACATTTGGGCCAACCCTGCCCCAGCTTGCCCGAGGACCTGGCCTAAACTCATATGGATATGTTGTATTCATGATAATAGTTTGTAGAAAGAACTGGTAATATCAAATGTCTTAGAGGTGTGCTAGCCCCACTCTCACAATTCAATTTTCTTCCAAAGTCTCAAGATGGAGGCGACAACAAGTTAAAAAAGTAAAAAATTCAAACAAGAGGAATTATGGTTTCACCGATTTCTCAAGGTAATAGGTAGATAAAGCAACACTTGTCAGAGACTTTGGAAGTCTGAGACTTGGCTAACATTTCTCAATGTTTTAACATAAGGGAATTGTTTTGGGTGGTTACATTAATTTTGTCAAATGTATTTTTTTTAGGGGTCATTATTTAAATAGGTTAACAAATGTGGGTTAGGAGTTAGGTTAGTACACAAGATATATGGGTCTCTCAACCACCACATCTCGAAACTAAGTCCTCCTCCCCTAAAGGCCCTAAAGGGGATACGTTCTACCACTGGAGCAAACCATAATTATCAAATATTCCATTGCATTTCTCAACATTTGAGATATTTGACTACCTTATCTTATAGCATTAATAGGGTCTATAAATATTTATACAGTATTGTCTTCATAGATGATAATCACTTTTGTGGAGTATAGTACATAATAACTAAGTTTACATATTATACAATTACATATAGGGCTACACTCAAGACATGTTGGCTTGTCAGCTAGACTTGTTTGAGCCAAGCTCTTTATTTTTATTTTTCTTTTGGTAATCAACTATATCATTTATCTATCTATGTCAGGGGTTAGGTGGGTTAGAACTCATGGGTGGGCACTCAACGGCCACACTAGGACTCGAACACAAGTCACTCCTCCCCAAAGGGAGAATACACTACCACTAGGACAAACCCAGGCGTGTCATTTGAGGCGTGTCATTTGAGCAAAGCTCAAGTAGGTCAGGCTTGAATGAATCAAGCTAAGCTTTTATTTAAGCTCGAATGTTTAAACAAGTTGATCTTGAGTCAAAACCTGTTTGATACAGCTTGATTCAAAGCAGTGTTGTTAGAACTGGACTGACCAGTGGAGAAACGACCCCCTCGTTGGTTCCCAAAACCTTCAAAACCGGAACTATTTGAGAACCGGCTAGAACCAGTCAAAATCGGCCAGAACCGGTGGCAGAACCGATTGGGAACTGGTCAGAGCCAACCAGAACCGGTCAAAACTGGGAAAAATTAGGAAAAAATGAAAAAAAATTGTTTTTTTTACAAAAAGTACACGATCGAACCGGTGGAACCAAGAACCGGCCACTCTATTGGTTCAGTGCTCGATCTGGTTATGAAAACAGTTATTCAAAGTTCGACTCGTTTAGGGCTCAGTTTGGCTCGAAATATTTTATATATATATGTATTTTTTTATAATGATGTTTATATTAATATAAAATAATTTTAACTTATAAAAATAAATTTATGAGATAATAATAACAAAAAAAAAGTTTACAAGTTGAACGCAAAAACCTAGACCTCTACTTTCTAGACCGAACTATCCTCAAACCTTACTTTTGTGCATGAATAAATTAATTTTGTATATTTTTTATATTATAATTAATAAAAATAATTTTATTAAAATAATGTAAATTTGATTTTTTTTTTTTTTTTAATAATAATCTACTAATCAAGCTTGCCCCAATTTGTGCTCGGCTAAGCTTGAATCAAGTTCAATCTCAAGCCGAGCTCGAGTTCAGACAAGCTCAGCTCAAATTCAAGTCGAATCAGACACACACGTAGGGGCGGAGCCATGTGGGGGCTTGTGGGGGGCACGGCCCCCACTGAATTTTTGGAAAAAAGTTTTTTTTTTCTTCCTTTTAAGTATAGCCATGGAATGGGACATGCAAGTGAGATCTGATCACTCAATTGCGATTGAACTTGGGGAAAGTTCAATCACACCCACAAGTCAACCCATCAACACATGTCCCTGTCTCTGGTTAAGATTCACTCATTCTTGAGGTTCAACAATATAACCTTAATTTTTTTAAAAATAATTAAAAAAATATTTACCTTAAGATTAAAAATCCTAACCAAAGTTAAATATTGTTCTGTAATTTTTTCTTCTAAAAACCAAGGGTCTATTCTTGATCGAACCCCAAGAGTTAGTAAATCTTAACCACAATTAATAGAGGTTAACATGGATACATGTTAATCTGTGGGTGCAATTGAACTATTCTCGAGTTCAATCGCAATTGACTGTGATCTGATCTCCATGCAGGTGTCATTGAACATAAAGAAAAAAGTATTTTTATACTAAGTTGTTTAATTATTTTATTGGGCTGGTAAGGGACATTTGTCCCTTAAAAAATTATACTATTTTATTTAATTATTTAATAGGTATAGCCACGAGACAAGGGGGCAACTTACTCTGAACTATTAAAAACAAGATCTCTCTTATAAAATATATTTCTTTTAGAAATAGGAAAGATAGTATTAAGCTGAGAAAAATTTACAATCTGGCATACTTACAACCCCTAGCATTCTCAGCGATAAAGTGGGCGAGGAGACAAGGGAAATCAGGAGGAGCTAGGACCAAATCACAAAAAGATGTCCACAGTTTAGAGAGGACGTTCGCTGGCCTATTACATTCTCTATACTGAAATGTAAAAGAAATAGTGTCAAAGTAAGCTCGCATCTCCTCAATCTCCGAAAGCTTAAAAATGCAATCACATGGCCAAGGCACTTTGCCATTGATAATCTCAATGGCAGAGAGCGAATCCGAGTAGACTTGTACCTTGCGAATTCTTAAGTTTACTGTCTCCCACATTCCACGCTTTGGCTGCGATCTCTGCCTGAAGGACTGTGGATGGTATGATCCCACCCGCAATAGCGACTAAGGGATGACCAAGTCTGTCCCGAAGAATACACCCAATCCCGGTCATGGAGGTCCTAGAAGAGTCGTCGGTGTTTATTTAATGGTGTAGAGCCATGAGGCAAGGGATAGTTGTCCCATAAACAATGAGAAATATATAATACTCGTAAGTTTTGTACGAAATGTATGGGTAAAATGGCTCAAAAAATTAGCTTAGTCATAAAATAAAATTTGGGGCCTACGCCCCAAAACCCCATCACGTGCCCCCCCCACTACTTGCCCCCCCCCCCCCCCCCCCCCCCCCCACCCACACACACATATATATATAACGATGAATCATATCTTGAGAAGAGCTACTCAATTGACCTCTTAACTTGGCGCTCATGTGAGGGTACCCAGCCCAGCCCTCAAAAGTGCACAAAATCACTGCTTTTTTTCTATCCATAAAGTTTGCAGGCCCTGATAGGCCAAAAAAAACTAGGCCCGCTGACATGAGGGTTTGGCTTGGCCAACACTCTCTATGGCCCAACTTGCCACTCATTATCTTTATATACTAATATATATATATATATATATATATATATAAATTTGATATTAACATGTTGCAAGAATTTTTTTCTCCATGTTCACTATTGCTTGTAAGAAAACCTTTTTTATATAAAACACAACAAAAGCACGCGAATAAGACTAAAAGAATACACAGATAAATTATACAATAAGAGTTTTAAGAGATAGTATAAGATATTTTGCTTCAACATTGCTCCAAGTATGCATAACAAAAACTCAATCATTAAGAAAAGATTCATCACGCCTTGAAACCCTTATACACATTATATCTTATATTGTATAAGTTCCTGAAGTATGAACTGAGGACAAACCCCATAAGTGAATGCATTTTAATAAAATAAAACCATTACAGATGTATAACATGTCGAGCATAACTATAAAGTTTAAATAAAAGTAAAGTGCTACTAGGTTCTCAATAAGTTCCATCTCTATAGTTACTCACTTTCAAAAAGTGGCTAACAAAAGTTCTTGGGGTGTCACAACTCCTCTAGAGCTCCTAACAACATTCAAGTCTCTCCTGAAAATGTCAACATAGCAAGCGTGAGCACTGACCTCTGCAAAATGAACACACACAACACATGCAATCATAGGTCATTATTACATTTTAATCAACATGCAATTAATGACAACGCAAGCCAATTCATTTCCTTCATTTTAAATTACTTGGTTCCATAACAGGTGGCCCTCGGTTACACCTCAGAAATAGCATCTTATTCCTCTATAGCAGCTCCCTTGGCATTGCATCGTGGCCGATTTAAGATCTCACACCAGTTCCTACTTTTGGTGGCTCTCCTCAAGGGTACCAATGGAATCTCACACTTGTCCCTACTTTTGGTGACCCTTGGCAGACCTCAAGGATCCAGATGGAATCGTACTTCTATTCCTACTTTTGGTGGTCCACGATAAACCTCAGGGATCTAGATGGAATCGTACACCTGTTCCTACTTTTGGTGGCCCTCGGCAAACCTCAAGGATCCAGATGGAATCATATGCCATCCATCACAGCTCTGTCACCTATAGTCTAACAATTATAACGGTGTAGTAGAAATAAAGGTGTTATATCTGTTATATATTTGTATGCAAATTAGATTAGAATTTACCAAACACCAATTCGTAGGTTGCAGAAAATTGACAGCTAAGATTCAAAAGAAGGCGCACTGTATAACTACAATAGGAAAATCTGTGGATCACCAGAAACTCGTCAGTAGGGAAGATCAAGGCACGTGTTTTGACACGTTGTCCTTAAGGTGAAATTTGCCCCTATAGGTTCTCCTCAACCTATGATGCTCGTAGTATAGTGGCGGGCACCCCCAAGATTCAACGATCTAATCCAGAGAGAACGGAGCACTCTCCTTTCTCTGGTCACAACAAACTCAACTGTATAAAACTCGGAAATCAATAATCAGAAAAGTCTTTAGAAAGAACTCAAGAGAAATTGTTTGTTGCTGTGTTTTGCTTATACTAACAAATACCCTTATATAGAATTTTGAAAACCAAAAGGAAGCTTTCTAGATCTAAAACCGATATATGAAATTAACTCTATTAATTCTGTTTTTAATAGCAAGAGTAAATAGTATAACGGTAAGAAAATAGTAACTAATGAGAAACCCAAAAGCCAAACAGTAATAAAATAAAAGGAAACAAAAAATGGGTCAAGATCCCACGCGCGTGGCCCGGCCCGGCCCAGCCCAGCTCGACCAGCTGCGCGTGTGTGTGTGTCTTTGATTTTCGCACACAAGACGCGACCCGCAACGTGTCGCGCATGAAGGGTTTCCGGCCCAGCTCGCCAAATTTCCATTGAAACCACTTTGGCCTCCCCTTGGGCCTCACACATGCGCGAGGGCGTAGCTTACTCCTTTTCTATTACCCAAGTATGAAAGTGTTAGAGGTTATAAATTCTTTCACAACTTTCTCTCTTTCCGATGTGGGACTAAAAACACAAGGCAAAATTAAGTTTTACACTTTTTACACAACACCCAAGAACTCCACACGTTTTATACAACAATCCCCCACATAAAACATAATTTTCAATTACTTTGAAAAGAGGATAAAAAAAAGAGGCGAAGTTACTGTGAATAGGACAAGGTGTCTTTTGGACTTGAACCTTGACTTAGTGTTGATATATCGAATCTACGAAGAGATTAGTGAACTGAGTCTTGAACCAAGCTCTTTGGTTCATATATTAAAACAATATATTACACGCACAATAACACATAATACGATATACAGTTAAGTTCTAATGGTTGTGCACGTTATCGGTCATGTGCAATATCCAGGTTTTCATGAGCGCTCTAGAGAATTAGCCTCAATTCTCATAAGAAGCGACCCCACTTCCACACTCATATAGGTGCCTCTATCAAGGATGTCTTGTAACATTATATCCCACTGAAATTCAGTTTTAGAAGGCATTAAGAGCCAAAGACCCATCCTCTTTATGTTACAAGTAACACTACTACACCATAGGGATGAGAGTGGAGAATTCTCCATTTTAGTGATCTCACATAATCACTCAACAACTTGTTTTTCCCATTAAACCTAGTTCATGAGATCTCCAATCAAGTAGGTTGGGTTACTGTTGTAAGTGACTAATTCTCAATAGGCTTTAGCCCCATCCCCCTCGATGTACTAATTACTAGCCCTCTAGCTAGTCCTTTGGTCAACAGATCCGCAGATCCGCTAAGTTTTATTTTGACCTTATAAAATCAAGTGCAATAATTCCGTTATTTAGAATTTCCTTAACTGAATTATGCCTTCGATGTATATGTCGAGATTTCCCATTGTAGGATACATTCTTAACTCTAGCGATTGTAGCTTGGCTATCACAATGTATTAGGATCGCAGGCATTGGTTTTTTCCAAAGTGGTATATCAACCAACAATGTTCTCAACCACTCTGCTTCTTCTCCATTTTTATCTAAAGCTATAAATTCCGATTCCATAGTGGATCGGGCTATGCAGGTCTGTTTGGTAGACTTCCAAGACACTGCACCTCCTCCAAGAGTGAACACATATCCACTCGTGGACTTAGATTCATTTAAATCTGAAATCCAATTAGCATCGATGTATCATTCTAATACAACAGGATATTTATTACAATTTAGACCATAATCTAAAATGTGTCTCAGCTATCTCAATACTCTTATTAAAGCATCCCAATGTACTTGACTTGGGTTACAAGTATATCTACTAAGTCTCCCTATAGCATAAGCTATATCCGGTCTTGTATAGTTCATAATGTACATGAGACTATCTATTACCCTTGAGTATTCTAGTTGAGATACACCCTCTCCTGTATGTTTTTTCAACATATAATTATGATCAAAAGGTGTTTTAACTGGTTTACAATCATATTGCTCAAATTTCTTTAACACTTTTTCAACATAGTGAGATTGGGATAAGGTTATCCCTTCAGAGTTTCTTAGAATTTTAATTCCAAGAATTACATCTGCTACTCCTAAATCTTTCATGTCAAAATTCTTATTTAAGAATTTCTTAGTGTTTATTATTATTTCTTTACTAGTACCTACTAGGAGCATATCATCTACATATAGACAGATGATTATACAATCTCTACCAGAAGATTTAGAGTACAAATACTTGTCTGCTTCATTTATTTTAAAACCATTTGTCATTAGCATATTATCAAATTTTTGGTGTCACTGTTTAGGTGCTTATTTTAGACCATAGAGGAATTTTCTCAATCTACATACTTTATGTTCTAGACCTTGGACAACAAACCCCTCAGATTGATCCATATAGATTTCTTCTTCAAGATCTCCATTTAAAAATGCAGTCTTCACATCCACCTAATGTATTTCAAGGTTGAAGATACATGCTATTGACATCAACACTCGTATGGATGTAATTTTAGATACTGGTGAGTAAGTATCAAAGAAATCTATACCCTCTTTTTGTCTAAAACCCTTAGCAACTAAACGAGCTTTAAACTTATCTATTGATCCATCAGTTTTTAATTTTCTTTTAAATATTCATTTACATCCTATAGTTTTACTTCCAGGAGGAAGTTCTTCCAAGTCCCATGTTTTATTTGCCATAATAGAATCCATTTCAGCATTTATGGCTTCTTTCCAATATGGGGCTTCATAGGATGACATGGCCTCACTAAAAGAATTAGAATCTTTCTCTAATTAAAAAGTAATAATGTCTGGACCAAAGCTTGTGTCCTTCCTAACTCGTTTACTTTTTCTGGGTTCTGAATCTTCTATTGAAGGATTAGAAAGGCTTACAGGTTCTAGAGAATGTTCTAAAGGTTCATTTTGACTGATTGTTGATGAACTATTCATAAACAAAGGATCCATACCTTTAGAGTTTTCTTTAAAAGGAAAGCAATTCTCAAAGAACTCTACATCTCTAGACTCAATAATAGTGTTTGAATTTACTTCATTATTTTCTTATTTAATTACTAAACATCTGTAAGCACTATTATTCTGAGAATGACCCAAAAATACACAATCAACAGTTTTAGGACCTATTCTAGTTCTCTTTAGGGTAGGTAAAGCAATCTTTGCTAAACACCCCCCACACTCTTAAGATATTTAAATGATGGACGCCTTTTATGCTATAACTCATAAGGAGTTTTATCAAAAAAATTCTAAGGTATTTTATTTAATATGTAACAAGCAGAGAGAATTGCTTCCCCCCACAAATCATATGGTAGACCCGAACTAATAAGCATGACATTCATCATTTCTTTTAAAGTCCTATTTTTTTCTTTCAGCTATTCCATTAGACTAAGGGGAATATGGGGCTGTTGTTTGATGTATAATTCCATTATTTTCACAATATTCAAAAAATAGATGTGAATCATATTCACCACTCCGGTCAAATCTTAAAATTTTAACATATTTTCCTATTTGTTTTTCTACTTCTAATTTCCATGTTTTAAATTTTTCTAGAGCTTCATCTTTGTTTTTTAATAAATAAATATAACAAAACCTACTATAATCATCTATAAATGTTATGAAATATTTTTTACCACCTCTAGTGATTGCAGATTTTAGATCACATAGGTCACTATGAATTAAACCTAGAGGTTCAGAAAATCCTTTCAATGAATTTAAAGGGTTTCTTAGAAAATTTAGATTCTACACATATTTCACATTTTTGTTTATTATCAATAGGTGTTTTAGGAATTAATCCTAACAACATCAACTTGTTTATAGATTTAACATTTATATGTCCTAATTTATCATGCCACACATTAAGAGAGTCAATCAAGTAGAAGAAGTAGATGTCTTATTCATTTTTTCAATGATTACATTCAAATTAAAAAGACCTTCGCTAGCATATCCCTTCCCGACAAAAGTTCCATTCTTTATTAGTACAAATTTATCTGCTTCAAATACCAACTTAAATCCCTTATTGCTCAAAAGTGAACTAGAGACTAAGTTTTTCCTTATATCTAGAACATTAAGGACTTCTTTCAGATTAAGGATTTTCCCATAAGTGAATTTTAAATTCACTGATCCTTTTCCTGCAATTGCTGAAGTTGAAGAATTACCCATAAAAAGTTTTTCTTCATTTCCTACTATCTCATAGGAGGAGAAAGCATTTCTGTCACCACAGATATGCTTGGTGGCCCCTGTGTCCACTCACCAGTCCTTCATGTTGTCCACAAAATTAACTTCAGATATGACTGCTGAAAAACTATCTCTGTTGCATGGGCTTGAGCAGATCCTTGGTTTTTCTTATTGGGATGACAAATTTTCGGAATCTACAGCTCCTTGCTTGATGTCCCAGCTTCCTACAAACAAAACAATCACTTGATGTTTTCTTGAAAGTCGGCTTTGGGAATTTGGTCTTCTCATTTCGCTTTTTGCAAAAATCAGATTTACCCTTGGAATTATTATCAAAGTTTTTCCTTGACATCCCTTCAATTAAATTCGCCTTTGAAATTAATTCTGCAACTTTTTCTTTGTTCTCTAAAATCCTGTTGCTCTCCTCTATTTGGAGGCGAACAATAAGATCTTCAAGAGTCATCTCCTTCCTCTTATGTTTAAATAAAGTTTTGAATTCCTTCCATGAATAAGGCAATTTTTCTATCATTGCAGCTACTTGAAAACCATCACTAATAGTCATTCCTTCTTCCAAAATTTCATGTACAATGATCTGTAAATCATGTACTTGAGAAATAACTGATTTCTCATTCACCATTTTGTAGTCAAAATACCTACCAACTACAAATTTTTTAGCTCCTGCATCTTCTGTCACATATTTTTTCTCTAACATTTCTCATAAATCTGTTGCAGTTTTCACCTTATAGTAAACATCATAAATCAGAGGAATTAAACCATTAAGTATATAATTCCTACACATGTAGTCTGCATGATCCCATTTTTCTTTTACCAATGATCTAGCAAGTTCTAAATCATTTTCATAAGATTTTGGATCAGTAATAACATATGCAACATTCAGGGTGTTAAGATAAAACAACATCTTTTGTTGCCATCTCTTAAAATTATTACCATAAAAAGGGATTGGTTTTTCAGAATTGGGCATCATGCTTGCATACAGATAAGAAGAATTTCACCTTAAGATATTTATATATCTGTAAACAAATTAGATCAAAATTTACCAAACACTAATTCGTAGGTTGCAGAAGACTGACAGCTAAGATTCAAAAGAAGGCACGTTGTATAACTGCAATAGGACAATCTGTGGATCACCAAAAACTCGTCAGTAAGGAAGATCAAGGCACGTGTTTTGACACATTGTCCTTAAGGTGAAAATCACCCCTACATGTTCTCCTCAATCTGTGATGCTCGTAGGATAGTGGCGGGCACCCCCGGGATTCAACAATCTAATCCAGAGAGAATTGAGCACTCTCCTTTCTCTGGTCACAACGAACTCAACTGTAAAAAATTCGGAAATCAATAATTAGAAAAGTCTTTAGAAAGAACTCAAGAGAAATTGTTTGTTGTTGTGTTTGGTTTACACTAACAAATACCCTTATATAGAATTTTGAAAACCAAAAGGAAGCTTTCCAGATCTGAAACCGATATATGAAATTAACTCTATTAAATCCGTTTTTAATAGCAAGAGTAAATGGTATAACGGTAACTAATGAGAAACCCAAAAGCCCAAGAGTAACAAAATAAAAAGGAAACAAAAAATGGGTTAAGATCCCCCGCGCGCGGCCCAGCCGCGCGTGTGTGTGTCTTTGATTTTCGTGCACAGGACGCAATCCGCAACGCGTCGCGCATGATGGGTTTCCGGCCCAGCTTGCCAAATTTCCAATGAAACCACTTTGGCCTCCCATTGGGCCTCACACATGCGCGAGGGCCTAGCCCACTCCTTTTTTATTACCCAAGTATGAAAGTGTTAGAGGTTATAAACTCTTTCACAACTTTCTCTCTTTCCGATGTGGGACTAAAAACACAAGGCAAAATTAAGTTACACTTTTTACACAACACCCAAGAACTCCACATGTTTTATACAACAATATCTTCCCTGCTATAGCGTCTCATACTACACATAGCGAGATTGATCTAACTCAAGTTATTAACCAAGATAAGCTAGTTATATCATTCCTACTATAGCTCTATAGCGTCTTATATTATAAGGAATCTAACGAAACTGAGTAAGAATTATATATTTTAAGTAATTTCACTCAAGCATGCACGACAGTTAATCTGTAATGGCCCGCATTAAATTCACTGGTTTCATAATTTTATGAGTTGATTTCCTAAATAAATGTACTTAAAATTATACGTAAATCCTATGAGAGATTATTGTATTAAAAATCTTGAGTTACAAAACTCATTTAATTCACTCAATTTAGTTAATTTATGGAGATAAATTACACTAAATAAAAGAAAAACAAAAAGTAGCAAAAAAAAAAAAAATCGGTGCCGGCAATCGATTGCCCAAAACGCCGTTCTAGTGGTTGGTTGCGCGATTTCGTGGGTTTGAGTCCCTAGGGCTCCCAATGTTATAAATATCCCTTATACTCGAGGGTTGAGGGTTTCTAAGGCCTTCTAAACCTAAAAGAGAGAAAATAAAGAGTCTCTGAGAGATCAAAAAGGGGGAAACTATTGAAGTTCAAATATTTGGTCAGAAAAATGAGAAAAAATGTGTGAAGATCAAGATAGAACCTTATTCGCAAGCGATAGATCATAGGGAGACGATCAAGTGAGGTAAATAACAGATCTAGTATTCAATATTTTGAATAGTTAACCTAAATGATAAATTAAAAGGAGGAAACCTAAGTAAGAAGGTAGGAATGAGTAGGATGTGAAGAACTATACCTATGATCTCAGTTATTGTTCTTCGATGGTTGAAAATAGGATGTGAATAACCTATTTATGATATTTTTTTATAATTCCTTGATGGTTAAAATAGGATGTGAAGAACCTATTTATGATATTGTTTCATTATTCATTGATTGTTAAAATAGGATGTGAAGAACCTATTAATGATATTGCTTTATTATTATTGCATCGTTAAAATAGGATGTGAAGAACCTATTTATAATGTTGTTTCATTAGTCTTAAATCGTTAAAGTAGGATGTGAAGAAGTATGTATAATTAATCATAATTCAACAAGGGGGTTTGGAAAGTTATTTGAAGTATGTAGATTTATGAAGAGAATGGGATGATGGATGGAAATTGAATGGAGGATTTAATTGTGGTATTGTAATGACATGTGAGTTTAATTTTATGTTTAAAATCCATGAAAATTATTATTGAAGAATGGTGTTCTAAGTAGGGTGTTGATCTTGATTACAACAAAAAGGAGATTTTGATATTTAATTAGCTCGTGAATTATAAATATTTTAATAGCAACTGTGATGTTTGATTGTCATATTATAGGAAATATGAGAGGTTGTGTGTTTCTGTTATACTCTTTAATACGTGATATACCATTAAGTAAACGAACCTCTTATGAAAGTTAAGCTTGCCTAGGCTTAGTTAACATAGTGGTATGGGACGCTATGATGATATGTCCTATGGCCCTAGACGGTTAGTCTCAGGTACAATTTAAACAAGAGGTATATCATTATGCACTCATGAATGAAAAATATGCAAAAATATGAAGAAAGAATTAAAGACATTAATAAGATGTTAAGTAAGATCAAAAGTAAAATAAGAAAGTAAGAAAGAAAGACACATGAAAGCGATAATGCATGTTTGTGTTATGCACCACCGGATACCATAAGAAAGAACGAGATGTATACCAAAGTAAGTAAGCCGTCGTACAGAAAAATGTACTAAGCCGTCCGTACCGGATAATGTACGAAAAGTGATATCTCGGTAAAGTAAAGTATAGTAACCTCTTTCCTTATACGGTAAAGCAGTATTTTAATTTAGTACAAATGCATGTGAATGTGTATTGATAAGATGATAATGTATGAAATATGAACAATAAGAAAAAAAAAAAAAGTAAGAAAAAAAGGAAATTGACATAATATACATGTTTATTTTCCGCACTTTGATTTTATATGTAAACTGATGTATGAAGTGATGAAATGCATGCAAAACTTTATTCATTATATGGTTTATTATGATCTGTTATATACGCGGAGTAACTCGTTACTCAGCTGATGACTTTTCTTGTCGGCAGGTTCAGGTTTTGACATTTGTGTGCCCGGACCTTGGGAGGAAGATGAGTACATTGAGAAACCCGAATGTGACTATCCCGGGGAAGAAAGGGATCTTGATCGATGACCCTATTATTGAAGCTATTTATTCATTATTTAAATTTCGGAAGACTTTAATTAATGTTATGGAGACTCGTGTTAGTTTAGTCTTTTGTGTTGATGGTCCGTTTGGGTGACCAAGATTTATTACTTTTTAGTTGCATTATGGAGTTTGGATTTCAGTTGATGGTGTAATTGAAGAAAAAATTTTATACCCGTATTTTAGTATGCCTTAATTGCTTCTAACAGGATGAATTATTAAGTAAGTCACGTGCCAAGATCTCACATCCTCCTAAGTGGAGTTTTGGGGCGCGACATAATCATCATGAAGAATAATACAAATATGCGATGACGACAAGATAAATGAAATAGAGATAAACACACCTATCACTTTAACAAAATTTTAAAAAAAAAGAGCAAACAAAAGAGAAAGAGATCTATAGATAAGCAAAGACAGAGCTGTTGTATCTAACAAACCTTTCCATAGATTGTGTTTCAGTGACTTGTCTATTCAAACCATTCAATTGTCAGACCATCTCTTTGCTTGGACCAGTACCAAAATCTTACAATCAATCAAGACCCTTTTTTTTTCTTTATATGAGTGGGCAAAGCTACTTATACTTTTTTTTAAGGTGACGAGGGTGTCCGCCGTCCGGGCCTCTTAAAGCACCCGACTAATCCCCGACATGTGCAGACCCCCAACCACACACGCCACGTAAATAGGGATAAATCCCTAAGGGTGACCAACAAGAAGAAGGGAATCGAACTCAAGACCTCCGCTTCCTGAGGCATGGTCTTGGCCAGCACGCCAACACCTTTTTGTTAAGCTACTAATAGTTAATTGGTTAGGACTTTGATGGGAGATTTTGGATTAGAGCAATGGTAGCGACATCCTCACGTGAAGAGCAAGCTAAGTAGTGTACTGAGACCTCAAATGCTATAAAATCCCTCTTACAAGACATGCTTTTTGCATGTCGTATCAGAAACATGATAATACAGGTTTCACAGGTGAATATTGGTCGAAGAACCAATGTACCAAATGTAAGTCTGTTTAGATATATTTGACCATGATCAAGACACATGCCTATCAATCCGTTTTAGGGAAATCAATATGCCAATCAGGGGCATCGTACAAGGGACCTGGGATCGAATCTTGCCTATGTTTCTCTGGTAGGGTCTGCCTAACCCCAGCTTACCTTCTAAAAAAAAAATATGCCAGTGGGTGGAGCCAGGAACCATGGTTAGGCTTAACCAACTTAAAGTTATTATTTTTTTCAAAAAACGAAGATTAAATGGATGAAACCTAAGGGTGAGTGAATCTTAACCACAATAGTGCATGTGTATTAAAAATGTGGGAAGGAACCAATGAAAACCAACATTCGTTACATAGTAGAAATGCGCGATAAGTTATGCATTTTCCTTAAATTTGTTTATATAATGACCCTATCAAAAGGGAGGGGCCATGTTTTAGTGACCCCTTATTTTGTTTATATAATGACTCTATCAAAAGCATTTTCCTAAATTATTTTTTTTCTAAGAACCAAGGTTAGATGGATGAACTTTAGGGGTGAGTAAATCTTAACTAAAATTAGTGGGTGTTAAAAAGGGACATGTGTCAGCTATAGAGGCTCACCCATTCCGTCGAAAAGAATAATTTTTCTTGCATATAAAATATAAAAAACTTAAAAATACAATTAATTTTATTTAAATAATAGCTCTCCCGAACCCATTGCCCAAAAAAATTCGAGGACTACTCCCCCCCCCCCAAGCAAAAAATCTTGGCTCCACCCCTGATGCCAGTAGCATCTCTAACAATTTAGCTTGGGCATGGCCATTAGCTTAATCTCAATTTGTTTCATTGAACTGTTATTGGGCTGCACATTGGCCGATCCATCCCGAGTTAAGGGAAGGCTTAAATGGCCAGTGTTTCAGCTGGTTGGGATGTGTCTGGGCTCAACTTTGAGCCCAAAGATTGGCTTGGGCTGCATTTGGGCCAACCCTGCCCCAGCTAGCCCGAGGACCTGGCCCAAACTCATATGGATATGTTGTATTCATGATAAGAACTGTTAACATCAAATGTCTTAGGAGGAGTGCTAGCCCCACTCTCATAGTTCAATTTTTTTTCAAAGTCTCAAGATGGAAGTTATATGTGGCATTGGTACTCCTTCAACAAGTTAAAAAAGCAAAAAATTCAAACAAGAGGAATTATGTTTTACACTGGTTCTCAAGGTAATAGGCAGATGAAGCGACACTTGTTACCACCATCTTAAGACTGGAAGTGTGAGACTGGGGCTAACATTTCTCAATGTTTTAACTTAAGGGGAAGGTTTTGGGTGGTTACATTAATTTTATCAAATGTTCTTTTTTTTTTGTAGGTGTCATCATTTATCTAGGTAGTAGATGTGGGTTAAGAGTTAGGTTCGTACACATGCTAGGTCTCTTAACCGTCACATCGAGACTCAAAGCTGAGTCATCCCCGACTAAAGGCCTTAAAAGGGGATACCTTCTATGAACAAGGATTTTGGTCCCGCCCACAGGGGTCCTGTTTGGCGATGGTTGGTTGATTTTATGTTTAAAGTCGCTACTTATTTATTCGGTAGGGATAAGTCTCATGATAATGGATAAGGTCTTAGTCTGCTTAGAGTTCTAGGTAAGAGGTTCGATTAAGTCCGGGGAAGGTGTTAGGCACCCCGGCACTTCCGTTTTGCAACAGTTCCCTACTTACTAAGTTTAAGCCAATTTAAATCAAGTTTTAGTCAAATACCGTAGATTTAGTTTATACTAACCCAAGAAAGGAAAAGCTAAATTAGGGTCGAACCCAAGTTGGGTTGCCTAAGTACTCACATCGGGGTGAGATCAGACCGAGCGTAGTTCTGGTACATGAGCCCGTGTCGAGGCTAGGGGAGTATTGTGTGTGCACCAAGGGTGGCTTAGGGTCTAGCCAGGAGGTTAGGGGTGGTTAACTGGGTTGGTCAAGTGCTTGATTATGCTGATTGGGCCCGGTAGGCCAAGGTTGAGCCTGGTAGGTTTAGGGTTAGTCCGGTAGGCCAAGATTAGACCCAGTAGGCCAAGGATAAGTCCGATAGACTAGGGTTTGGCCCGGTAGGCCGAAATTAGGCCCGGTAGACCTGGGGTGAGCCCGATAGGCTTGGGTTTAGTCCGGTAGACTATGGTTGGGCCCGGTAGGCCAAGGTTCGGCTCGGTAGGCCTAGAATGAGCCCGGTAGGCTTGGGTTTGGCCCGGTAGACCAAGATTCGGCCCGATAGGCCTAGGGTTGAGGGTCCAAATTCAAATTATGGTCCTTAAGAGTGATTTGATAATTTTTAGGGAGTTTCCCCCAAAATTCTCAAGTTAAATGGGCTAACCATGGTTAAGAAATGAGATTTAACCATGGCTAGTCCGGATAACTATGGTTGGGCATGTTTTGAACACTTTTTGTCCTTTTTTACATTTTTCATGATTTTTGAAAATTTAACCAAGGTTTAAATGAGCTTAACCACGGTTAAACCAAGTGTTAACCATGGTTAAGCTCATCTAACCATGGTTAGGCATGAGCACTTAACCAAAAATGACATTTTCCCAAGTTTTAAAATATTTGGGATTTTTAGAATTTTTGAGAATTTTCCCAAGTTGGTTGGGTGAATTAACCATGGTTAACTCTTAATCATGGTTGAGTTAACCATGCTTAAGGCAAGGGCAATCCTGGTCAATCTTAGGGTGGACCCCAAGAGTCATGTCAAGTCCAGTGAAGGGCCCCCATGGGCTGTGGGCCCACTGCATAGGCCAAAAAATGCAAAATACATACTGTCGGCAATATGATTGCCGACAGTTTGGCTGATTTTTCCAAACTTTGATCCCCTATAACTCAGGTTAGGGGATGAGTTAAGGGGTGCTCGACCCATGGTTGTGAAGAAGGCAATCCAGGGAATATTTTAAGCCTGGGCTGGGCCCTCATGGTGGCCTGATGTGGGCCCCACAGTGTGCCAAAGTGGCACTGTTCACCAGCTACATAAAATCATGAATGTCGGCAATGAGATTGCCAACATTCTGGACAGTTTGTGGTTTTTGATAATTTAACCCTAGTTAAGCTTAACTACGAGTCTTGAGGTCTTCTAATGAAATGTAGGGGAGAACCAGGGATCCAACCCTGGCTTTTGATTGGGCCCTGGGGATGCTCAGGTGGGGCCCATGAGCTCTGAAACATCAAAGTGCAATGGTGTAGGCACTGAGATTGCCGATACCTTGTGATTTTTTAGAAAACAAAGATCACCTCTCGGGACTGCTATGGGAGTGCATCCAGGGGTTCCCTCATGTCATGACGGACCCCTAAAACCCCTTTGAGGCTATGCAAAGTGCTGCTATACCCTTAGGGGGTTCCCCACACCTATGGTGAAGGTGGGGGAGTCCCTTTAATGGGTTTTTTTGCAAAAATAAAGAAAGAGACTCCCTTAGAATGGACCAGGGGCTCACATATGATTCAAATGAATGAAAAAGAGGGGTAGGGAGAAGCCCTACCCTACAGTTACTTCTCCTTGCTGAGATGGGAGCTGCGGTGGCATTGGGTCGTGCTGCTCGTGATGGTGGAGCTTGGTGGTGCTGCTGCAGGCAAAGGGAGGTTGCTGAGGTTTACTAGATAGCTTAGGCTAGGGGCTGGAGGCCTTGAACTGGACAGGGGTTTGAGCTGGGGTCTATGAAGTGCCTCAAAACCATGGAGGTGCACTGCCCTTCATAGGGGAGTCCCTTTGGGATACCCCTGGCATTAGTACCATGATGGGTGTGCTACAGTGGCGGGAGAGGGGCCTGAGGAGGGTATGATGGTGGTTGCAAGCGTACATTGTGCGCGCAGGGGGGTGGCGTGCAGCAAGAATCGAATACAGGGAATGGCAGTAATACATTTACCGCCATTCCCCATTCTTTGATAATCAATGGTGTCGGTAGAGGGAATGGTTACAGGGTTGGTTTTTAACCAACAGGCCCCTGGCCCATCGCAGGCATGCGGTCCTTGTGGGTTTTTTGAATTTGTTGGGCCCTTGCTTGGACCCAAACCGAGTTTTTTGGGTTTTTTGAGGGCCTAGGTTTTAAGCCCTAAGGGCCTAGGGCTTATTAGGGCTTGGGTTCACCTTGGTTTTTTAACTAGGGTTTAATTAGGCATCTTGCCTGGGGTTTACCTAAGGTTAGGTTCTAGGGTTTACCTAGGGTTACACCTAGGGTTAGGTTCTAGGGTTTACCTAGGTTAGGTTTAACTAGGGTTTGCTAGGGTTTTTCCTACGGTCAAGGGACCTTGGCTGGGGACTAACTATGGTTAAGAGGCTTAACCATGGTTAGCTAGGGGTGTAAAAATTAGGTGCTTACACTTTCTACCACTGGAGTAAACCATAATTATCAAATATTACCATTGCATTTCTTAACATTTGAGATATTTTCTTACTTTATCTCATAGCATTAATTGGGTCTATAAATATTTGTATAGTCTTGTCTTCATTTGATGATGCCTTTCGTGGAGTATAGTAGTAACTAAGTTTACATATTATACAATTACGTATAAGGCTACACTCAAGACAAGTTGGCTCGTCAACTCAACTCGTTTGAGCCAAGCTCAAGTAGGAATTTCAGGCTTGAATGAATCAAGCTAAGCTTTTAATTGAGCCCGAATGTTTAAATAAGCTGATCTTGAGTCAAAACCTGTTTGATTCGGCTCGATCCGAAACTTGACTCGTTTAGGGCTCAGTTTGGCTCGAAATATTATGTGAATATATATATATATATATATATATATTACTTTTTTATAATGATGTTTATATTAATATAAAATAATAATTTTAACTTAAAATAAATTTATGATATAATAATAACAAAATAAATTGACGAGTTGAAAGAAAAAACCCTGACCCTAACTTAATTTCTACTTTCTAGATTGAAGGATTGTCCTCAAATCTTACTTTTGTACATGAATAAATTAATTTTGTGTAGTATCTTTATATTGGAATTAATAATTACATATTTCATTAAAATAATTTAAATTTGATTTAAAAAATAATAATCTACTAATCAAGCTTGCCCCAATTTGAGCTTGGCTAAGCTTGAATCATTTTCGATATCAAGCCCCATGAGCTCAAGTTCAAACAAGCTTGTTCAAGCCAAGCTCGATCCTATACATTCTAGCTCGAGCATGTTCAAGACAAGATTAGCTCAAATTCAAGTCGAATTACACACACACACACACAATTTGGTGCTCATGTGAGGGTACCCGACCCAGCCCTCAAAAACCCTCAAAATCGATTTTTTCTATCCATAAAGTCTGCATGCCCTGGTAAGCCAAAAACAGCAAAGCCTAGTGACATTAGGGCTCGGCTTGGGCAACAGTCCCTATAGCCTAGCTTGGCCCTCATTATCTATATATATATATATATGCCTTTTTCTATCCATAAAGTCCACAGGCCCTAGTAGGCAAAAAAAGCTAGGCCTGTTTGACATGAGACTAAGCTTGGACAACACTCCCTATAGCCCAGCTTGGCCCTCATTATCTATATATACTAATACATATATATACATATGTATATACATACATATAATATATATATATATATATATATATATATATATTATTTATTTTAATATAAATTTGATATTAACATTTTTCCTCAGTACATGTTGCAAGAAAATTTTTCTCCATGTTCACCATTGCTCGTAGGAAAACCTTTTCTACATAAAACATAACAAAAGACATGAATAAAACTAAAAAGTGTACACAGATAAATTATACAATAAGAGCTTTAAGAGATGGTACAAAATATTTCGCTACAACATTGCTCAAGTATGCATAACAAAAACTCAACCATTAAGAATTGATTCATCAAAACTCACACAATTAAGCTTGTAAGAAAACTGTTAAAAGGTGAATTCTTACACCTACTGCAAACAAAGCAATTAATTGCATGTCTAGCATCATCTTTTGGGTGGAAACACTCGTTACTCTACAACAAAACATGTCCAAATAGACTCCAAAATTTCCCAACAATGCATGTATATTTATACTCTTTCTCTCTTTCAATCTCTTAATATATCCAACATTCTTCAAAGACCAAAAGGTCATACGAACAACATGTACTAAGAAAAAAGACAATGGTCAGTGGTAGTTTAGAAGAAAAAAAATCAATAAATATCATGACAAACCCAACCGAGAGGGTAGAGCTTGGGCCTAAATTAGTCCATGTGAAAACTTGGGCCAAACTCTTACAAATGAAAGCTAGACCTATACTAACCCCGGCCCGACCCATTAACAATCCTATTGCTCATTGAGCGTGACTTGGCTCGCGGGTCGGGAGGGGACCTGCAATTTTGAGAGCATGGAGATTGGAGAGTCGGATTGTTGGAAAAATTCGATACAAAGCACAATAAATCAAATAAAAAAAAAAAAGAATTATACTTGAATTATTGAGTATAATAAATTGAAAAAATTAAGGATAAAACACTTATCAATATGGAGACTGAGACACATGTTAAACACATTGTCCTTAAGGTGATTAACACCCCTGCTCCAGTGCTTATAGGTCTTTGCCGGACACCCCAAGATTCAACAATCTCAATTCGTCGGTAGTGAGCACTCACAAACCAACAATCACAGCGAACTCAACAGCATCAAAATAAAAACTCAAAACAAAAAAAAAGAGGAATATCAAAAAAATATATCGAACTCTTTGTTCTTGTTTTTTCTAAGGAAGATGATGACCACTTTTTATAGAAATAATCTCAAAGGCACAAATAACTCTTCATTACTCTTTCCAAAACCAAAACAGTTGCTCTTTAATAGGAAGATTAGAATATGAAATGACTTTAGGAGAAAATAAATAAAACCAATAAATTTTGTTTTAAAATTGCAACAATCCCCTACATAAAACAAATTTTTATTTTTAATAAATCAAATTAAGAAACAAAGGTTCCTGAGTAATGGGCCAAGGTGTCTTTTGGACTTGAACCTTAGCTTAGTGTAGCAATGTCAGGTGCATGAAGAAATTGGTGAAGTAGGTCTTGAACCAATCCCTTTTAGTCATGACCAAGACAACATATAACACACACAGAAACTCCAAAAATACTGTCGAGTTCTATCGATTGTGCATGTTATCGACCATGTGCTATATCCCAGTATTCATGAGCGCTCTAGAGAATCAGCCTAAATTCTCATAGGAAGCGGCCCCACTTCCACACTCATACAGGTGTCTCTATCAAGGATGTCTTGTAACTATACATCCCACTGTGAATCAGCTATAGAAGACATTAAGAGTCAAAGACTCATCCTCCACTTTAGTGTTCTCACAAGTCACTCAACAATTTATTTTTCTCATTGAACCTAGTTCTTGGGATCTCCAGTCACTTAGGTTGGGTTTCCATTGTAGGTGACTTTTTATCAATAGGCTTTAGCCCCATCCCCCTCGATGTATTATGAATTAGCTCTTGAGCTAATCTATTGGTGAATAGATCCGCAATATTTATCTTTTGACCTCACAAAATCAAGTGCAATAATTCAATTGTTAAGTAATTCCTTAACTGAATTATGTCTTCGATATATGTCGGGATTTCTCATTGTATGATACATTTAAGCTCTAGATATAGTAGCTTGGCTCATCACAAATGTACTTAAGATAGCAAACATTGGATGACTCCAAAGTGGTATATATACCTGCAATGTTTTTAATCATTCGCTTCTTCTCAACTTTATCTAAAGCTATGAACTTCGATTTCATCATGAATCAGGCTATGCAGGTCTGTTTAATAGATTTTTATGACACTGCACCACTTTAAAAAAAAGTAGACACATATCCACTCCTCAGAGACTTAGATTCTTGAATCTGAAATCTAAAATTATGCATCATTATTCTTTCTAATATAAGGGATTCTCAATATAGTTGTATCGTTGTATCTTTTCTAATACAACGAGATACTTAATATAGCTTAAGACAAACATTGAATGATACTCTTGATTCTTACACACCTTTATAAAAGCACCCCAGAGATCTTGTCCTAAGTTACAAGTAGATCTACTGAGTTTACCTATATCACATGTTATATAGGTATAATAAGTTCATGATATAAATCAAAAGCTGTCTATTTCACTCTCAGTTTATTTACTATGTAGTCATTGAATCAACGAATAAGAATTACATTACTCTGTTCTCCTAGAGTAATTATCTAACTATCTATAAGGATAAACATCTACAGGATAATCGCTTGAAAGAGATAATTATCTGCGGAATAAACCATCTACATGATATTCAGTTGTAGAATGGACTAAAATCTTACGTATTGACGAATCTATCAGGATTCTCATTATAGATATAATTCATTGTCATGTAGATCTTATATATTTTGTGCGTAATGCAACAATTAAGGTTTCTAAGTCATTAGAGCTACTATACAGTATTCGTCTCTGCTTCTAGGCATCAAATACGAGCATTATAGAGAAATGTTTGTGCTTGGATAATTTCCTAGAAATAGCCTGACCAACCAACAAGGGTGAATAAATCCACACCTAAAATTTGATCTCATTTAGATATTATATCCGCCAATGTATAAACTCATGGTTATTTCAACCTAATTTTACATTTGCTTCTAGATGTCAAATTTAAATATTGATTTAAACCAAATGACATATAATTCTTGTAACTTTATGTATAAATAAACTTTAGGTTCATTCTCAATAATAATCATTAACATTATAACCAAGCAAATGTTTTTATAGGCTGATTTATGTAAAACACCCCGCACATTTCAAATAGGTAAATTTATTCAAAGTTAAAATGAGCTTTCTTCTATGGAGAGCAAATGATAAAATACTTCACTAACCACAAATTAATTCAGCCACATTATTACTAGTCTAATATTCAATCAGAACATGTCTAGATCGCCTTTAAATCCAATCTCATTATCAACAACATAACTCAAAAACATATGGTGAGATATGGAAGTTTTTGCATGGGCATATTTGCACAAATGTAGAGATTTAAGAACAAAGATATGTAGCATTTTAGCGCAACTTGGCGTCAACAGCGAACTTGTTTTGCCACAAGATATATATTTAGTGCGTCACATCAAAACAGTGGAAAATTAATACACAAATTGAGACGTATAGAGTAAATTACAGTACGTTAGTTAAGATACACTATCTTTGGATGCCTCCCTTAACAATAGTATACAGTCAGTTTTTTAGGTGAAGTCTATCAAGGATATATATGTGACTATAGATCCCCCTTGAAGAGTATAGGTATCTCATAAGAAGAAATCTTCAATCTCTAAATTTCACATAGATTAGCGCACTATCCAACACCGTTAGAAGAAACTTGGAGAATGTTATTCTCTACAGTGCATCACCTCAATATGGGAATATACAGGCAAATTACCCCATTTATGCTAGTATTTCATTATACTTTACATTATCTCCTGCATTTGAAGATAATGATGCATTGGGGATTATAATACTAGTTTTACTTAGACCTTAAATTTTTAAACCCCCACAATCTTTAGAATTTAAAAGGAAAGAATTTCAGCTTTCCTTAATTCTATTATCCCATTATCATCAAGATCTAAAATTTTATATCTTATTGTTTATGGGAAAGGCAATAAGGCACATCTTTTTAATCTATTTCCTAATTTTATATTTTAAGATTATTTAGTCTTATCATAAGCTAAACTATCATCGATCTAAAATAATTTAAAATAGGTTTCCACTCTTCATATTTCATATGGCAGGGCGGCCCCATACATTAGGCCATCAAAGCCTTGCTTTAGGCCTCATTAAAAAAAAAAATATAAAAAAATAATATTAAAAGGTGACGGAACGGTTCTTTAGAATTTAGCAAGTCAATAAAAGGCCCAGTAAGGAATATAAAATGCAACGTATTTATAGTTAATTTTGTTAATAATATTGTAAAAAAAAAAAAAAAAATTTAAACGCCTGATTAGAATTTTCGCTTAGGCCTCAAAATGGCTGGGGCCGGCCCTCCACCTCTGGGATAAACTCCTTTCTATTGTTTATTTTTTTATGGCCACATGATGAGGGGCCGGTCTTAATTATATGAATGGACGTACCTTACTTGCTTTTCACACCACAAAGACAAATAAACTAGCTGAGGACGTGTTAAAGAAAAAATATGAGTTTGGAGAAATTGGAATCGAATGCATCTAACTTATTCTATACGGGACTCTTGCCAAGGGTTTCATGTGCGCTTTATACCTGAAAATATCCACTTTAAGACTGCAACCTAGGTAAAGAACATATGTCTTTGAAGGTCAAGGCTTTGCCTGAATCGGCTATGATTAAAGCTAGTAAAGCTCTTTTACCTCACAACAAACACACTCTATGTTAGCAAAAATGTAAAACTATGAAGAGCTCACACACGAGCCAAAAGTGTCATCTACACTGAGAGCCCAAAAAATACAGAACATAATGAAAATAGCACTATTATACTTGAAAAGGAGGAAGCAAGCAGGAGCTAGAGGTTAAACGGGTTCGTACTTTACTTTAGTCATCTCTCCCATATTTTTATTTGCTTTACCTTCTTCAACTGCGTAAGTTGTAGAGGGGTGGGGGATCCCGCATAAGGAGGCCCGACCTCTCTATCCAGTGTTTGTTTTGTATCATAGCTTTTTTTGTTCAGCAATGAGTACAGCTTCCACGTATTAGCAGCTAAACACAATGGGTTATCGGATGGTAACAGAGAGACGGTGTTTAGTATTTCGTTTGTTATATGATGAGTATAAAGTGCCACTTTCTATGGATATAGAACCGGTATCCTCCATCCGCAAAGCAAAAGGATCACACTACACCAAACCGGGGTACAAAGCCATGGAGTGCTTGTCACCATTCCTTCTTCAGTAACCTTCACCTTTGCTTTCATCATAACTCTCCGACCTCCAGAAGTTTCCAAGCTTCTCTCTTACAATCGCGCAGGAGACGGTTTGGCATGAGCATCTGGCACCCGATTATGAATTCCGCCGTAAGTATGCAGAAGACAAATGGCCTGGTTGGACCAGCACACTAGCAATGGAATAACTAAAAATCTCGTTTTTTGTAATGCTTTGGTATGCACTTTACTACCATGTTACCGAAAAGTGTAGCTTGATGGTATACCTAACAACTTGGTTGTGTTTCCCGAAAGACACCAACAGTCAGTGTCCACTTAACTTCAACTGTACATATGATCAACCTCTTTAGTGGCGCACGATTAGGATCATTGTGTGATCGTGGATTTGTGTGCGGACAAATTTTAGCGAACGGTGTGAATCAAGATAACGGAAGACCCTACCCAAGCACCTTAAAACGATCTAATCGTTTTCGCGCTTTCAAAACACGAGGGTCTAGAGAGACGTCGATCACAGCCATTCTTCTCTTTTTTCCTGTGTTTCTATCAATCCTTCATCGGCGCTCATGGCTCAGGTACTCTTCCTGTTTTCCTTAATTATCTGATCGATTTTTAGGTGTTGTCGCGGTTTTTGATTTGAATCTCTCCATGGGCTTGAAGAGGGAGCTTTTTCATGGGAAATTTAAAGATAATTCAGATCATGTTGATGTTTCCTAAGAGCGCCATATTTATTCTTATCCACTGTGTGGTGTTTGATTTAATACAATTGGGTTTAGTTTTAACCAGATAGATATGGACCGAATTGATATCAGGGTCCTCAATTAGGGCTATATTCCAAATTATGTTTTGTTTGATTTCTTATTAGTTATCCGCTTTTGGAAGTAGATTGTTCGAGTGAAGGTCTCAGCGGGTTTTTGATGCGTTTTTTCGCTAATATACAGGAATCTGCTTGCAGGGAAAAATAATCCGAGTGATTATACTATGCGAAAATACAGGCTCCACAAATGTACCCTCAAAATTAATCTGCACCAGAACTATGTAGAAATCTTAATCATAACAAAATGACTAGAATAGCGGGTTGTTACAGTCCAAAGTGAACGGACAAACCACCATACAGAAGTTTGACAAATAGAAAATGCTGCTGTTTTTTGTGGCAAAATAATAATGTAATGTGGCTTTGGGTTCTGCCCTGAATTCCCCCTACCAAGGAGCTAAGAAAAACCGAAAAGCACTTGTGAAACCCCAAAGCTCTTAGTTGTTGTCCTTGGTGCCCATATATTGCAGAATACTTGCGGAGGATGGGATATATAAATCAAGACACATCATAACAGAATTGGCATCACATTTAGAGTTTATAATTTGTGAATTGTGTAATTTTTTTGTTGCGTCTCTAATATTTCTAGGAAATATAGGAATATCATTAGGTTGCTTGTGCCATTGTGGGAGCCCAGTGTGAATGGTGAAGTTGAGAGGACACAACTTGGCCATACATATTAAGAAACCTCACCTTTCCTTGCCTGTGAATAACAATTAGAGAATTTGATTGGTTGGGGTAAAAGAGTAGAGTTATTGCTGATATCTGTGTCACACTTGGTTGAGATTCGGGAGGAGTATAGAGTCAGTTCATGCTTGGTAAAATAGCAATGTTGGAAATGGTCTTTCACATAGAGTGTTACAGGACTCTTGCGACCCTAATGCTAGGCGTTGGGATTTCTTGTAAAAGACTGTTTTTTTAGGGTTGATGTTAACGCTTGTGGCTAATTCTCTGCCTCTTGACATGTTTGGGTTTGGTGCATTGTTGGCTGTCATTGAATATACAACGCCGTGAATGGCACCAGCAAATTCCAGCTCAGCCATATGTACGGTGTTGGGGATCCACTGGTCAGTTTATTCAACCACTAGCAAAATTCCGTGGATGTACGAGTGTGAAATTAACGATTTAAAAAAAAAAGAACCTGGAGATTTATCTCTAAAGATTTATAGAACAAGAAAGTAATTATCTTATTCTATCTGATTACGGAGACATTTACTAATGTTAAATTAAGAAACCAATGGAATATGAAAGCTTTGTTGGCATAGTTACCAAGTAGGTGTCCGTTGGGAAAGGGTACAATTGTTATGATATCTATCTACGGCCTAATCCACCTGGCTGATTACGAATGGCAAACCAAAAACAGCATATCACAATGATTAACTAATTTCCCCCAGAAAACTCAGATATCACCAATAAAAATCATTTTAATGTGGAGCTGCATTAACATAGTATAACAGTATGCAAAATATGCGTATTGTACGCATTTA
>JABCRI010000941.1:0-103482 GCA_015143295.1 Tetracentron sinense
CCGGGGCCATTTTACCATGGTTAAGGTCCGGTCGTCAAGGATGATCCCAAAGGGTTGGCAGGCATGGCCTATAGTGTCCTCCTACCAGTTTGCGCCTTCACAAATACCGAAATCAGAAATTCCAAATGGAGGTATCGGATTAACCGTCCATGTCAGTACTATTTTACCAGAGTTTGCCAGGTGATTAACTAGGGTTAGGGATCACCCCTGGGTAAAACCAACAAGGTAGAAAGCGGGAGTGTCCACCTGCAAATGGTATAGGGCTCAGCCTCTGAAATGCCAGTTGGGGCCCTACAGGACTCAAAGTCGTAAAAATTAGTCTGTATGTAGGCATTGAAACGCCGACACTAATTGACAAGTATTTTAAACCCAGTTTAGGGGTCTGCTAACCATGGTTAGGCAAGGCCCCTGAACCTGAATTTTACAGGGAGCTAGGGGAGATCAAGAGCTTTCAACAAGCCTAGGGTGGACCCCAGAGGACTTGGCATGTGGGCCCACAGGTGCCCGAAGTCAGTACCAAAATAAGCTCATTATGTCGGTAAACCAATGGGGACAAAGAGTTTTTATGCTATTTTGAGCATGTCGGTAAACCAAATGGGGACAAAGAGTTTTTAGGCTATTTTGGGCATGTCGGTAAACCAAATGGGGACATTAAGCTTTTAGCCCATTTTGTGTGGTCGGCAATTATTCTGCCGACCACTAGCAGATTTTTTCAAAAACCGATTTTTGCCCACTGGCTTTGAACCAAAAGGGGTTCTAAAGGTCTCTCATGGCTTGAGGGACCCTCAGACCCTATGGGAGGCTTCCATGCACAATGGGTGAAGTGTTGCACCCGAACTTAGCCTCTAGGAGTTCCCTACACCTATGGTGAACGGGGGGGACCCTATCCTCGGCTGTAGCAACCAAACAAATGAAGGGAAAGCAAAGGGGACCCCTGGATCAGGACCAGGGGTCCCATTACAGTAAGAGCAGCAAAAAGGAGGGGTGAGGATGATCCCTACCCTTGGACCGGTCTGTTGAGGTGGAGCCAAGGTGGTGGCGGTGTCCGGGACTGGCCTAGGACGGCCTAATGATACTGAAGGAGGTTCAAACAAGTCCTAGTTACTGGATGAGCTCGGATAGGGGTTTGATGCAAATGGAAAAGCTTGGATTTTGCATGGGGATGGCTTGGGATTTATAGGAGAGGAAGGAGGACGCCCAAGGGCATTTAGGGTATTTAGGGAAGGTCCAGGGACCAATGGGGGAGGTCCCAAGCCTCTGTGGTGCTGCAGTGGAGCCTGCACACGCTAAACCTGGAAACACGATAATGTCGGTAATCCAAATGGGGACATTAAAAAAATAGGCCAAAAACTTAATGTCGGTAATTCGATTGGGGACATTACCGATTTCATACTATTTCGGGCCAAACCCAAATCCACTTGGGTCAAAAGGGTTGTGGGCAGCCATTTAGGGCAATTCCCGCCCATTTTGGATTTAGGGTTTGTGGGTCCCACCCATGTGCCCCTCATGGGTTGAGGTGGGCCCAAGTGTGGGCCCTAAAATGTTTGGGCCTTGGTTTTAAGGCTTTTTTTTTTGGATGGGTTGTGTAGTGGGCCTTGAACCCATAGGGTTTGTCCTAGGTCTTGGGCTAGGGTTTAGCTAGGGCTAGGTCTAGGGTTTGGTCTAGGGCTCTCCTAGGGTTTGTCCTAGTGTAATGGGCCTTGAGCCCAAAGCTTAGGGGGTGTGAAAATGGGGTGCTTACAGAATTGAATAAAGATTTTATCTAATAAAAAAATATAACAAATAAAATCTTGAAAATTATATTGTGGGATAGAAGAGAAGAACAATCTAACTTTATTGACACATCACAGAGATTCTCTAAACATTCAATGTAACAATTTCAAATAATGATTAATTAAAGAAAATACATAGGTATGCAATATTTATCGAACATAATTCAACTAATCACTTAATCAAAACTAAACATTAATCCCAAATTTTTTGAATCAAAAACAAAAAAACATAATCATTAGGTTTCACCTTTAGTCTTAACTAGGGTTTTAGCCTGCCATTGTCATAGAACAATCTTCAACAAAGCTAAAAAATGACCCTCAAAAATAACTAGAAGAATGAGAAAAAAAGAAAATGTAAGATACGACAGAGAAAAAGTGTGTGAGAATAGAGAGAAAGAAAGTTACGTAAGTAACAAAAGTAGAAGAGAGAAGATGTTGCAAATTAAAAGTGGGAGAGAAAAAAGATTTTCTCCCTTTTTGTAATAAACTCTTTCATTTTTTTTTGTTTCTTTTCAATTCTTTCTTTCTTTTCTAAGTCATCTTTCTTTTCTTTTCATCCTTTCCAATAGTATCTTCCCAATTCGGAAAATTCTAATTTTTTAAGATTTCCTCTTTAATCAATCACTAAATTACTTTTTTTTGGGTTTTTTTCACGCAACTTTGATTTTAACACATATAATAGAAAATTAACTCAATTAAGCCCGAGTGACCATGTTAATATTCAGTAATATGTAATAAAAGAGAAAAAGTAAGTTTTATACAATTATCATTCACCCCGTCACTTTAAAGTGTTTGATCTTTCTAGAGAAAAGGTTTTCAACAACTTTTTGAAAATGGTCAAAGCATGTCTTGATATCCGATTTCAATTTCATACGATAAAACCATATGTACTGATGTAATGACCTGAATTTAAATTCCTTGTTTGCCGGTTATATAATTTAATTTTCTAGAAAAATACACAAGAATTATACATAAATCCTAGGAGAAATTAATGTGTTAAAATCTCGGATGAGAAAAACTATTTATTTCATTCAATTTAGCTAGTTTGGAAGAATAAATTACATAAAATAAAAGAAGAACAAAAAGTAGCAAAAGACTTTTTAAAAAAAATGAAGATCGGCGCGTTGGCCGATCGATCGCCCACCGGCGGTGATCGATTTGGAAATTTTATTGAAGTGTATGGATGATTAAGGAGAATAGATGAATTGAATAGATAAATTATTATGAGATTTTAACTGTATGTGAGTTGATTTTATATTTTTATAATTCACGAAAATTCTAATTGGTGAATGGGTTAAAATGAGGATGTTGATCTTGATTAACAGAAAGGAAATTTGACATTTACATCAAATCGTGATTTATGAGTGCTTGATATAACTGTGATTTTATGTTATCAATTCGTTTGGAAATATGATATTTTGTGCGCTTCTTTTATGTTCCTTATACGTGATATACATTTGGGTAAAGGAGCCTTTAAGGAAAGTCAAGCTTGCCTAGGCTCGGTTAACATAATGGGATGGGGTGCTATGGTAAGATGTCCTATGGCCCTTGACGGTTACTCTTAGGTGTAATTTAAACAAAAGATGTATCATTGAGCACTCACGAATGAAAAATATGCATAATGATTAAGAGAGAATCTAAGACACTAAGAAAAGAATAAGTAAGACCGAATATAAAAGTAAGTAAGTAAGAAGAAGAACACACAAAAGCGATAATGTATATATGTGTTGTGCACCACCGGATACCATCAAATGGCGAATAGTATGCCAAAGTAAGTAAGCCGTCGTATTGAAAATGTACTAAGCCATCCGTGCCGGGTAATGTACGAAGGGTAGTGTTTCGGTAAAGTAAAGTATAGTAACTCATTTCTTTATACGGTAAAGCGGTATTTTAAGTTATTAATAATGCATGTGAATGATTTGTTCCTGAAACAATAAAGTATGTAATCAGAAAAGTAAAAAAAGAAAAAAAAAAGATTGACACAATGTATTTGGTTGTTTTTTTTCCGCACTCTGATTATATACGTGAACTAATGTATGAATTTGTATACTGCAAGTTATTTAATATTCATTATATTATCTTCTATAGTCTGTTATATACACAGAGTAACTCGTTACTCAACCGATGACTTTTGTTGTCGGCTGGTTCAGGTTTTGATATTTGTTCGCCTGGACCGTGGGAAGAAGAGGAATACTTCAAGGAACTGGAATGTGATTATCCTGAGGAAGAACGGGATCTTGATCGTTGGCCCTACTGTTGAATTTTATTTGGTTATGGTCAAATTTCAAGGAAACTTCAATTTACTTTATGGATATTTATGTTAGTTTAGTTTGAGGATGATCATGATGGAAGATCATATTTAATTTATTTTAGTTGCAGTCAATGATTATGAATTCAGTTGATGTTTTAATTGAAGAAATTTTTCAGATCGTATTTTAGTATGTCTTAAATGCTTTAACAAGATGGTTTGTCAAGTAAGTCATGTGCCAAGATCTCACATTCTCCTAGGTGGGGTTTTGAGGCCCGACAGTACCGGCTAAACTCACCAATGAAGATGATATAGTATCGGTAATTAGAGACTGATGAAACAGGGGATGGTTCCCACACGTTGCTGTGAATTAAGTATAAGGGATGAGGGGGCGTATGCAATACATTATGGAATTAGATCTTATGATGCTTAACAATGCTACAATCATGGGAAAATATTTTTAGCATTTTTATTGAAGCATCGATACATTTATTGGAAGACAGGTAACGTAGAATAAAGGCTGACGGATGTCCAAGTTTGTGATGCCACTATAGAAGACGAGACAGCACTTGTAAAAGCTTTATTTGATTGTCAATGCTTAGCGAAAGTGGGTACAAGTCTCCATTAATTTATCCCGTGACTAGGCATTTCCCTGTTCATAGATCCTATATATTAAACGCACAGTTGTTGTCTCTTGTGAATGAAGCAATTGAGAGGAGATTTTTAGCAATTTGAGGCACAACAGATCCTTTATATTAAACGCACAGTTGTTGTCTCTTGTGAATGAAGCAATTGAGAGGAGTTTTTAGCAATTTGAGGCACAAGTAATACGTCTTTGAGATGAAAATCACGACTCGAAATGTGAAAAGAAGATATACCAATGTGAGTTATAAATGGGATACATGTTCCATTACCGATATCATTTGATCGTTTCCAGTGTATAATTCTGGTTGTTGGAGGATGGATTGAACATGAATCACGTGACTGGTTGCACCAATATCAAGGTACCAATTGTCATCACCTGGAGAGCCAATTGTCATAGCTGCAAATGATTGGGGAGCCCTTCTTGGTAAGAATGGTTGAAGCGATTTTGGCAACGGAGAGCACCATGGTATGAGGGATTGCAGATTTGACGAGTTCCTTGATTTGGAATAGGAGGTTTCTCGCATGGATTATATTGTTTATGGACCTCGAAAATAAGTTGGCCCCCTATTACAAAATTCATTCAGTTCAATTGCATTGTTATAGGTGTTATTCCTACTGCGAAAATCAATTGGGCCTCTATTGTTGTTGTCGTTCCAGTAGTTGCGTTGATTAAGAGGTCTGTTATAGTCTCAGCCATGACCACGATTAGGTTGACGATCTGTATAAAGAACATGGTTGGGGTTGACCGAAACAGAGGAAGCCTTTGCTCGTGAGTGAACAATCTCGAGCGAAGTTCCGAAAAACCAATCGGTTCTACTCGATTGGTTATGGCTGTCACAAAGGATTCATTTCATGTGATAATCCTCCAGGAGCACATATCACTCTAAGTCCCGATCAGAGACCGCATCTTGAATAGCGGCAAGAGCATCGACAATGCTCATAATCTGATTGAGGTAGTTGGACATGGGAATGGACTCTTTTCGAAGAGTTTGGGGTTAAATGCTTGGTATAGGTTGTTTTAAGGAATTCCCATACAATGAGAGAGGTTTCAAGACCTATCGTTGGGGAGAGTGTTATAACCAGTTCAACAAATCTAGAGAAACAAGAAAACGAGAAATCAAGCAATCGCACAAGGGAGACAAGATATACATGATTCGGCAAGGTGCTTACGTCCACGGGAGAAAACGGAAAGAAATTCATTAAGAATACGAGAGAAAAATAGTGTATACATGCTCTCCTGAAACCCTCTTCTGAAACCCTCGAAAAAACTCCTTATCTCACATCCTCAAAGAAAACTCTTAATATATCTAGGGTTACGACGAGAAGACAAACACGTCGGAAATACGGATCAAAATTTTGGATCACTCAGGTCGCACACCGGGTCATCAAGCATTCGGGTAAGATCCATACCAACTTCCCAACAAAACCCATATACAAAATTTGAGCCAAAACTCACAGAGAGAAATACGCGTTACCATCTTAGAAATTTAGTAACGAGGAGTAGGAACAGAATCCGAATAAATCCTAGGAGATTAAGATTGGGTGAATTTGACTCCCCAATAGCATAGTTTTGGCCGTCCAATTTGATTGACAAAAATTGTGTTTAGGTTGGGATCCATTGACGCAATTGACCTAATAGGTTGTAGTACCGAGTTAATTTTTATAACTACTATCCATAATTATATACTTAATATATAGACAATTGTTAAATTTCAATTTAACTGTTATTATAATTTTCAGTTTAAGTAATATCTCTATTTAGTTACGTATTTTAATTGGGCTAGGATTGTGGATTAGAGTTGAGGAGTTCTTTAAATGGGTTAAATGCAAGGGAGGAACCACAGGAGCCACATTATCCGTACGTCCACAGTCTCATGGATATCACTAGTGCCTGGTGCCTGGTGGACTCCGGGTCCGGGTTCCATCTCTGTGCAGAGATATAGAGTATTGTTCTTTCAGTCATCTTCGTCGGTGCTGGAATCTGGTGTCTACGGGAGCTCTATTAAACTTTACCTTCCTTTTGATGTTAAGAGTAAGATTTTTGACGCTAATAAGGAGCTCTGGTGAAAACCACTAACCGTATGTTGACACCGAAACGGGTTCACAATTGTAAAACCGTTTTATGTTATGCTACTTGCCGCTCGCACACAACCAGATTTCCTGCCAACACGGTACTACCTTAGGTAAATGATATCCCAAAGCAGAAAAGAAAAAAAAAAAAAAAGGAATAGTTAAACGTACCTAAGAAATGGATTTTAAAATCCAAGGATGGACTTAAAATCCATTTCCTAGGTTCGCCTATCACTGCTCAAAAAAAATGAACAACGAAGGGTGTCACCTCCATGTTATAACCGGTCTGATCTAAAGTTATGAAACATTTTAGTCGTGAAATTCTTTACAGTTACGTCCCACGGGTCAACATGTGTCCCTTTGAATACTCCTTAATTGTGGTTAAGATTTACTAAACCTTAGGTTTCAACCATCTACCTTTGGTTCTGAGAAAAAAAATTATAAAAATATTAATTGTATTGGTATTTAGAAAAAAAATTATAAAAATATTTACTATAAAATTAAAGTTGTTAACCAAAGTTAAAAGAATGATTTTGTGTTGTAACTGGACTCCTCCGAGTCCAGGTACAACAGAAACAGTTATAGAATTTCAAGTCAACTTTTTTTATAGCCAATGGAAATACGCATAGCTCATGGCGCAGTCCTTTGAAAAAGACACATTATCAACGAAACAACAATGACTATAAAGTATTTTTGGGGATAAATTACAGTAGTGGTCATTGATGTTTGGTTAAATTGCAAAAACCTCTCTTATTGTTTTTGAAATTACACTGACCTCCCCTTGAGATTTGGAGAAATTGCATAGACCTTCCTTTTGTTTCTAAAATTACATTGTCATCCACTCCACTTCAATTATCGGTAATAGATTCTTCCTTTCATTAGTATGTCGTTACTAGCATAGATGAATTTTGAATATTTCATGGTTTACACAATTTAAAATTCTCAAATTATCATATTTAAAGTCAGTCAACTTGGTTATACGATATTGTTTCCTCAAGCAAATAAATGGGGGAAAATATCGTTAAAGTGCATCCTCCATTAAGAGTGTCAACTTAACGAGCCGGATAAGAGAGGATGGTGTAATTTTAAAAACAAGAGTGAAGTTTATTACAATTTTACCAAACGTCAAAGAATGGTAGTATAATTTCAAAAATAAGAGGGGAGGTTTTTATAATTTGGGCAAACCTCAGTGAGGTAAGGACAAACAATGATATCTATCAAATAATAATAATAGAACATATAATATTTAAAAGATATATATTAAATATTCTTAAAATATTATTTAATATTTAAATAAATAAATAATATTATTTAATTTTAGATATTCCTAAATTATTATCCGTGCATCGCACGGGGTCTCTTTTCTAGCTGCAACCTCCTGTGTTTGAGGCAAGGTTACCAAGTTCGCTACATGCTATAGCGAACCGCGAACCGAGCGAACCCGAACTGGTTCGTGGTTCGGTTCGGTCTGGTTCGTGGTTCGAACCACATAGTTGTTTCAAAACAATCTTAGTTTGTCTAATTTTTTTATTCAAATTCACTGATATTTTTTATTATGTTTGGCAAATTTATACTTTGAGTTCACAAATCGTTCATAAAAAGATATTTTTTATTATTATTTTTCAAATAAGTATTTGTAATATATTCTTTACATGCTTAAAAGATATATTTTTATAATATATATTTTGTTTTACATGCTTAAGTAGCAAACCAAGCTAGCGAACCAAACTAAAGAATCTAAACGAACCGAAAAACAAATTATCTCATCCTACCCCTAGCAAACCAGGTTCATTGTAGAGTGGCAAATTGCAAACCGCGAACCTGAATTCGAACCAAGCAAACCGACGAACTAGGTAACATTGGTTTGAGGTGATTTGTTTGGATAAAGGTGATTGATGGTTTTCACTCATATTTGATGAGCGAAAAGGCATTCTAAGCACGTGCGGATGAGCGATGGGGCAATTTAAGCTCGTGTCTAAGAGCGATGGGGGTAGGGGTGATATCGAGCCGAGCTGAGCCGAGTAGTGGTGTGTTCAAGCTTGTTCGTTAGCTCGGAAATCATGTTCAAGCTTGACTCGTTTATTGAATAACCGAGCTCGAGCCAAGCTCGAGCTTTACTAGCCGAACTCGAGTAGTTCACAAGCAACTTGTTTTATTGGATATAGCTATTTATATTAGGTAAAAAATTCACTTTATTATCCTAAGCATAGAAGTCACGGTGTTAACTAAAATTTTAGTATAAAATTATAATTATATAAAGGGTATTCTAATCATATAAAATATATTATATACTATTAATCTTTACTAGTATATAATATATATACTTAATTTTAATATTTAAATGAAATAAGTATATTTTAAATGTTTTAGTAGGATAATATGTATATATAATCAAACCGAGCTTTTATCAAACCGAGCAGGGGTGTGTTCAAGCTTAGCTCGTTTACTAAACGAGTTCGAAAACGGTGTTCAAGTTCAGCTCGTTTACTAAATAAACGAACGATACTCGAGCTTTTAATGAGCTGAGCCCGAGTAGTTTACAAACATTTTGTTCAATAACCATCCCTAGATAGGTGATGAATGGGATTCTGAATAGGGTTTAGGCAAGGTAAACCTGAATTGAGATTCAGGCAGGGGTTCACCTAAGGTTTAGCTAGGGTTAAATTTTAATTGGGGTTTGGATAGAGGTTTGATTAGGGTTGAGCTAGGGTTTGGCTCGAACTAGGACTCAGGCAGAGGTTCGACTAGGGTAAGGCTAGGGTTAAGCTATGGTTTAGCTAGGGTTAGTCTAAGGCTAAGCAGGGTGAAGCTAGGGTTAGGCTAGGGTTAAGCTATGGTTTAGCTAGAGTTAAGTTTGAGTTGGGGTTCGGGTAGAGGTTCGACTAGGGTATGCTAGATTTGAATCGGGATTTGTGCAGAGGTTTGACTAGGGAAGGCTAGAATTAAACCGGGATTTAGGCAGAGGTTCAGCTAGGCAAGGCTAGATTTGAACCAGAATTTGGGCAAATGTTCGACTAGACAGGGTTAGATTTGAACCAAGATTTAGGCAGAAGTTCGACTAGGCAAAGCAAACGGTCTAACAATTTAAAAAATCAACGTACAAGTGATTTAAAAAGTAATTTAAACTACTAAAAGACAAAGCAAAAGACGGAGTTTAGAGAAAAGTTACCTTCCAGAAAATCTAAAAAACATTTCTGGAAAGATGTCCCTAGAATCAACCATTCGAAGTCGACTTTCCAGGGAAACCAAAAGCTAGAAGGAGTTTTGAAATAGAAGAGAGAGAGAATGAATGAGTGAAAAATGAAGAAGGGAGGTGAGGTATTTATAGGATTTGAAAATAGGGGGGGCATTACTTCTAGTAGCACCCTTATAGATAATATCTCCGAAAAGCAAGGCGGTAGGAAATAATAAGGTGGCAAAAGAGTGCAAACAGAGGTGGGCGCTACTTAAAGTAGCGCCCCCCTAAGATATTTTTTTAAACGCGTAGTAGGGTGGTTTGACCAATCAAAAGGAGGGTCCCACAAGGGGTGGGCGCTACTTGATGCAGCTCCTCTCTTGAGGGTCTCAAAAATCATTTTTTAATGCTTTTTTTGGTGCCATGCGTCGCACTTTGGTTCGTTGAAAACTCATTTTTGTGTTTTAAGCCCGATTTGAGTTCGGAAATAGCCAAAATTTGAACCAAAAAAATTGTAAATTTATTTTGGACAAAATGACAACTTTTGAGTACTTTTTCTGGGGTATTTTGATCATTCCACACCTTAGGGTCATTTTAGTAATTTTCCCCTTTAGGCCTGATTTGATCCCAAAAACAGCCAGAATTAAACTGATAAAAATCTAGAAAAAATATTTTGGATAACATATGAAATTTTCAGAACTTTTCAAGGGTGATTTGATTTTTTTTTCACCATAAGGGCATTTTGGTCATTTTCTTGCTTTCAGGTCATTTTCCAAAAAATAGAGTACATGAAAATAGAGTTTAGAGAGAGGTTTAAAATAGATTTTTAAATAGTTTTTTGAAAAACTTTGAAGGTGCAAAATTGGGGTGCTTACAGTCCCTATGTCATATTTTTATAAGCAACATGTCCCTCACAATTTTTTTTAATCCAATTGTCTCTCAAGTTTCTATACCCAAAATATCTTAATTTTTTTCAAAATGCCTTCACTAGGGTCCCTCTTCCGAGTCTCTCTCCACATCCCCTTTCTCTCACGTGCCACCCACTAGTATAATGAGATTGAGAAAGTTAAAAAAAATAGGTTTTTTGGTGCGGCTTAAAAACATAGGTTGAAGCTTAGTTAATTTCAAAATTGCATTTATTCATATAAGGATTATAAGGATCAAAATATTGATTGAATATAGTTAATTTCAAAACTACCCTTAAATTTTAACTAATTCTAAAATTGTCCTTCATTTTAACTAATTCCAAAACTGTCATTTACTCATATAGATTTAAAATATTGAATAAATTTTAGTTAATTCAAAAATTGTCCTCATTCATATAAGTAGTTAATTTCAAAATTACCCTTTACTCATATAAAAAAAAAAAATTACCCTTGACTCATATAAGTTCAATCGTTGATTGAATTTTAGTTAATTCCACAACGGTCATTTAGACATGTTGAATGAATTTAACTAATTTCAAAATTACCCTTTACTGATATAGGTTCAAATGTTTTGATTAAACTTTAGCTAATTCCAAGACTACCTTACACATAAAGGTTCAGAACATTGGCTAAATTTTATTTAATTTCAAAACTACCATTTACTCATATATATATATATAAAGATAGTGATACTTTAAACATTTGATTGAATTTTAGCTTAATTTCAAAACTATTATTTTGCTAATATTTAAAGAGAAATGATACTTTAAAAAATTAATTTAATTCCAAAATTTTCTTTTATTAATTTTAACTTTTAATTATATATAGAAGACTTTTTCACCAAAAAATATAGTAGACTTAAAAAATTGATTGAAATTTAATTTACTTCTATAACTGTCATTTATTAATATATAAAACAATATTTTTATAACCGTACCAAACATCGAACTGATCAGGTGACCAAACCTCAAGTTTGGCCATATTTTATTTTCTTTATTTCTAAAACGTTCCTCAAGTTTCTATACCCAAAATATCTTTTAAATTTTGTAAAAATGTGTTTGATAACATCATCTTGTTACATCTTATTGTAGGGGCAATTAATGTAATTTTTAAAAATAATAATAAAAATCTCTTTTCAGTCATTTTTTTTTAAATAATAAAAATTTCTTTTCTATCATCTACCCGCAATAGACGCACTCTTATTTTCCAAAAATACTAAAAAAAAATGAACTTTATTTTTTTAAATATGAGAGGTCTTTTTCTTATAAATAGATGCGATACCAAACCTTCATCCTTCTAAAATATGAAAACGTATTTCAAAAACGAAAAACCTGCCGTCACGCACAATGATCATTGTACATTCGTCAAAGTCTCTGATGTGAATTAGCAAAGACGTGGTCAAGAAGACTGCCTTAAAAATCAAACCCATAGAATTCCTCGGGAAAAGAACAATTTATTCCATGGGGACATCATTCTTAAACGATGGAGCTCGCATCAGAAGATGTTTTTTCGAACATGACATGTACCGCTTCAGACTGTAAGCTAACAAAATGCCAAGACATTTATAACCGTTGGATCGATGATTCATGTAGATTTATAAAGGTATTATTGTTGAACAAACATATATATAACGTGAATCCTCTTAAATTCCTAATACATGCAAGATGAAGTATAGGCGCAAATCTCTTTACGCTGCTCTTTCATTTTTTGGTTAACACAACTACATCACACAAGGCGATAGTCCAAGGCTCTTTCTTTTTTTGGTTAACTCAACTCCTGCACAAGGTGATAGTTGAAGGCAAGACAAAGGAAACACACACCCCCATGCACTCACGCTGTTATGAGAAGGTTGTATCATACATATAAATATATCTGATCAAAGATGAGTCGGTGAGGTTTTAAAACCAGACCCATAACTAGGGGTGGTTATTGAACAAAATGTTCATGAACTACTCAGACTCCGCTCGTTAAAAGCTCAAGTATCATTCGTTCATTTAGTAAACAAGCCGATCTTGAACACCATTTTCAAACTCGTTTAGTAAACAAGCCGAGCTTGAACACACCCTTGCTCGGCTCGATAAAAGCTCAATTCGATTATATATATATATTAACCTACTAAAATATTTAAAATATACTTATTTCATTTAAGTATTAAAATTAAATATATATATATATATATATATATATATTATATACTAAAAAAGATTAATAGTATATAATGTATTTTATATGATTAGAATACCCTTTATATAATTATAATCTTATACTAAAATTTTAGTTAACACCGTGACTTCTTTGTCAAAGATAATAAAGTGAATTTTTTTACCTAATGTAAATAGCTATATCCAATAAAACAAGTTGCTCGTGAACTACTCAAACTCGACTCGAGTTCGGCTAGTAAAATTCGAGCTCGGCTCAAACTCGGTTATTCAATAAACGAGTCAAGCTTGAACATGATTTCCGAGCTCGTTTAATAAACGAACAAGCTTAAACACACCACTACTCGGCTTGGCTCGGGTCGAAATCACCCCTACCACTAACTAACCCATCAAATGCTAGGTGGTTAGGTCCATACTGTCAGTCGGGTTGTCCTTGACTTGTTTATGATTTTGATTTCAATAAACATTATGCAACATGAGGTGAGAAAAAGGGGGAGAGATATCAAGTGGGAGAAGTCAAAATCATGGGAAGAAAATGAAATAACTTCTTCCCTTTTTCACGTCACATGTCGCATAATTTGTGGTATCCCGAAAACACCTTTCTGGTTTTACCAGAGATAATCCTGAGCTTGAGGGGCCTTGGAATCTCTCTGGCGAAGCCAGAAAGGGTGGTCTCAAGCTACCACAATGTGTGCGACATGTGACTAGAGAAGTCATTTCATTGTCCCCATGATTTTGATTTCTCCACACATTATGCGATATGTGGCGTTAAATAATGAGACAAAAGGGGGAGAGATATCAAGTGGGGAGAAGTCAAAATCATGGGGAGAAAATGAAATGACTTCTCCCCTTTTTCACGCCCCATGTGAGCCTTATTGAGGTGTGCAACACATAGAGGGTGTTTTGGTGCAATGACTTTATGGTCTGGGGCGTGTTTGTGTGTTTTCGGGTGTGTCACTGTGCTAACTAAAAAAAGAAGCGTGCAACACAAAATAACTTTCCACTTACAACACGTCTCCTCATTAAAAATTAGGCCCAGGAATCTCTCAAGTTGCAACTTGAGAGAATCTAAAAACAGTTTTTTAATTTAAAAAATAATAATTAATATAAAAAAAAAAAAACCAAGGATGGTGAGTGAACCGTAGGGGTGGGTGAACCTTACCCATGGTTAAGGGGAAAGGAAACACGTGGCGACCTCTAGGGGTTCCAACTTGAGAGATTCTCTCAAGTTGCAACTTGAGAGAATCCACTCCCTAAAAATTAATGATTTTTGTATTGAATTGCAAGAGGGCTGTTATCCACACTTGCACTTTCCTAGGTAATTCCCTGAGAAGGTTACCGTATGGGAAATGCTTTTGACACTTTCTTAGGGCCGAGGATAATGCTAGCAACACTCAAGACTCACTTGTTTTTTTAATTGGATGGAGTGGTGGGTTATAACACTTGTCTTTTTTCTTAATGAAAGAAAGTAGTGTGGGAAAAGAAAACGGGATGATTTAAAAAATGGAAAGTAAGAAAAGAAAATTTTTATAATTGGATGGAGTGGTGGGTTATAACACGTCTTTTTTCTTAATGAAAGAAAGTAGTGTGGGAAAAGAAAACGGGATGATTTAAAAAATGGAAAGTAAGAGAGAAGAAAATTTTTATAAAAAAATGTGGGAGAAAAGAAAATTAAAAAAAAGGAAAGTAAGAGAAAATAAAATAAACTATCTTTTGGAGTGTTTGGTATGAAAGAAAAGAATGTGATATCAAATTTCAAATTTATCCTTACTAATAATATTTATTAACATAATATATAAAAAATGATGTGATAATAAATTAAGAGCAAAATAGAAAAATTCAAAATGTTTCTCTATTTTCTTTTGAAAGAACATACTTTTTTTTAAGGGTGTGTTCGGTTAACCACCGAGGGTGTAGCCCAGTGGTCACTTGGACGAACCATAAACCCAGAGGTCTCGAATTCGATTTGCTAGCTCCCCTCAATATCTGCTGCATAGGATGGTAGTTTACTTATGTCAGCCCGTGGGACTTAGTCTGAGCTTTCAAGGCTCAGGATATCCGTCGTCTTAGTTCTCAGTGTGGAACAATCCTCTTCCGTTTCATCAAAAGAGAAGCCAATTTTGCCGCTCACAGTGAAGCCCAAGTGGCTCTGAATTCCAGCATTACCAGACTCTCTTTATCATCTTTTCTTATTAACTCGGGACCTCGCCCACCAGAAAGGGCGATGTTAATTCCTGTAACTCTTCCTAGTTCAATGAGATGAAGCAATCTTGATTACCAAAAAAAAAGTAAAAGAATTGTACAAGTGTGTTTGGCTTGAGGAAAAAGTATTAGGAGAAAATATAAATTTTTCCAAAATTATCCTTTATTCTCTTTAAAAATATAATCATACAAAATGGTAGATTTGGAATTTTTACTTCACTTTCTTTCATAATCTCAACATTTTGGTGGAATAAAGTTTAGGTGAAAATGAGAGAGAGAGTGATACACTATCGAAAAAGTTGAGGTTTCACTTTATCCCAAAATCCCTCAAACCAAAAAGGATGAAACTGGGAGTTTCTCCTACTTTCCCTCATATTCCTTTCAACCGAACACACCCTAACCCTATGTTTGATTGTTGAGAAAATAAGTAAAAACATGGGAAAAATATATATATATATATATATATAAGACAAAACACAATTAAAAAATTATATTAAAGGTTTAAAATTTTCTTTTCTTTTCCATGTTTCCTTCAATTTTATCAGCAACCAAACATGGCATAAAGGAAAAATCAAAAGAATGTGAGAAAAGTATACACTAAAAGACAAGATTTTGTGGGCTCCATTCATTCTTACAAACCGAAAGCTTCTTTTCATTAAATTAGCTTTACTTTTCCACGGATTCTAAACAAATGAAGGGACCAAGAAAGTAAGTTTAAAAGAAAGTAGGGAAATAGTTAATGGAGCCAAGGGTCTGCCTATCACTACACAAGAAAGTATAACTAACATCACCCGTTACAATATTAAGGGTGTCAACAAAAAAGCCACCTTTCATGGAAAAAGTAAAATTATTTTATCACAAATCCTTCGTAATCCTTTTTCATTTCAATTAGAAATATTTTTTGTTCACTCTTTATAATCCAAAAGATAATTTATTATTTCAACTTTATTTTAAAAAAGGTTTTCATGAAACGAAGTAATATTCAGGGGGGAAATGTAAAAGAATAAAAAATAAAATAATTAACTATAGAAATTATAAACGAATATAATTCATACATAATTTATTCTAGACTTTTTTTAAAAAGTCGTAAATAATTAGTAACTTTTTAAAAAGTTACAAAAACTTTTTTATAATCATAAACAATTAACAAGTTTTTTAAAAAGGCAGGAGATACCTTCTAGGAAAGTGAGAAATTACTGAGGAAAAAACAGAAATTTATGAGATAAATTTTGAGCCAGAGCTCTCCTTCATGGCGTTGAAGCCGAGCTCCCGTTTTTATATTATAATATTGGCACGTTTGTAAATAATGAAAGAGGCTGGGGCAGTTTTGCAATATACAACAATTACAAGAATTCCACCGTTATAGTGTAAAAAGGAAAGTGATAGCTCAACGCCAGGAAGCCGAGCTCCTCTTTTGTATATTTAAACTGAAAATTTAATACATGAAGTTTCGAAGGGAAGTGATGGCTCAACGCTGGGAAGCTGAGCTCCTCTTTGTATTTAATGCTCCGTTTGTTTTGATGTAAAATAGGGGAAAACAAATAAATTTCACGGAAAATATCATTTTTCGCACATAATTTATTTAGGACAATTGATATTTTATGTGAAATTCATTTATTGTGTCCTATTTTACATCGAAACAAACGGAGCCTAAACTGAAAATTTAATACATGAAGTTTCAAAGAAACTTCACCAAAGAAAAAACCTTTCGAGTTTCTATATAAGAACTCAATCCCCCAATAACATATCAATCTATTCTTTTCTGATTGACTGTGAATTGGCAGAATACTACTTACAGTCTCTCTCCACACTCAATGCTTTTAAAGACTTCCCCGTCTTTCTTGTCATTGTGAAGTCTAGTAATCCGCAGTGCACTGCAATGGTATCCCTCAACGTACGTTCCCTCACCAGACCACACCGGAGATGGCGCTTGGCTTTCGCATCCATCTACGCCACCCGAGTTCTTATCTCTCTTACAAAAGATATTTTGTCCAAGAAGGAGCGGTTCTTGTCCGGAATTGTACACTCTCCGTCTTACACCATCCTTGATATTCAACCCAAAGATGACAATCATGCACCCTTCTTCAACGTCGATCAGAAGATCCTCGTGGACATCACGAGGGAGAAGAACTTGGATAGCCTTACTCAAATCGGAGGAGTTGATGGGGTGGCTATGCTTCTTCAAACTCACATGGAGAGTGGAATACTCGGAGATGATGCAGAATTCACTCGCCGAAGGACTGTCTTTGGTTCCAACACATACCAGAAGCCGCCTGTAAAAGGCTTCCTAAGTTTCGTATTTGAAGCTTTCAAGGATACAACCATCCTCATACTTTTGGGCTGTGCCATCCTCTCTCTTGGCTTTGGCATCAAACAACATGGCCTCAAAGACGGGTGGTATGATGGTGGTAGTATTGTTTTTGCAATATTTCTCGTTGTGGCAGTCTCTGCTGTGAGTAACTTCCAGCAGTCGAGACAGTTCAAGAAGCTGTCAGACGAAAGCAACAACATCAGGGTGGAAGTAATGAGAGACGGACAGCGACATCAAATTTCCATCTTCAACGTGGTAGTTGGAGACATAGTTTTTCTAAAGATTGGGGATCAAATTCCAGCTGACGGATTGTTCTTGGACGGCCACTCTTTAAAGGTGGACGAGTCAAGCATGACAGGAGAGAGTGACCATGTAGAAGTCGATAGAAGCCGTAATCCCTTCCTCTTCTCCGGCGCAAAGGTGGCTGACGGATATGCTCGGATGCTTGTCACATCTGTGGGCGTACACACAACATGGGGTGAGATGATGAGCCTGATAAGCCATGACTTAGACGAGCAAACCCCATTACAAGCTAGGCTCAACAATTTGACTTCTTATATAGGGAAGGTCGGTTTGGTGGTCGCTTTCCTTGTTCTCCTGGTGTTGCTGGTGCGTTATTTCATGGGCACCACAGAAGACGAATTGGGAAATCGGGAGTTCAATGGCAGCAAGACTAAAGTCAATGATGTGATGAATGCAGTAGTGAGTATAATTGCTGCTGCAGTAACCATTGTGGTGGTGGCTATTCCGGAAGGTCTGCCACTAGCTGTCACTCTCACTCTTGCTTATTCTATGAAGAGAATGATGGCATATAATGCTATGGTTCGAAAACTCTCCGCTTGTGAGACTATGGGTTCAGCCACCACCATCTGCACAGACAAAACGGGCACCCTCACATTGAACCAGATGAAGGTCACTATGTTTTGGCTCGGCATCGAATCAATGAACGATGATACTTCCTTCGAAATCTCACCCACTGTTTTTGAATTGCTGCAACAAGGAGCCTGTTTGAACACTACTGGTGGTGTTTACAGAACCACTTTAGGAACAATACCTGAGATTGCCGGTAGCCCAACTGAGAAAGCCATTCTCTCTTGGGCTGTCTTAAAGTTAGGTATAGATATGGATAAAGTGAAGCAGAGTTGCACAGTCCTCCATGTTGAAGCCTTCAATTCGGAGAAGAAATGCAGCAGGGTCTTGATGAGGAAGAAAACCACGAAGACAATTAATGTGCATTGGAAGGGAGCTGCCGAGATGATATTGGCCATGTGTTCAAACTACTACGAGAGAACCGGGACAATAAAAGCAATGAATGAAGGTGAAAGGATGAAGTTCGAACAAATAATTGAAGAAATGGCAGCTAAAAGCCTACGGTGCATTGGTTTTGCCCACAAACAAATCACAGAAGATTACGACGGACAGTCCCATCAAATGCAAGAAATAGATGGACTAACCTTGTTAGGACTAGTAGGCTTGAAAGACCCATGTCGACCAGGGGTGCGAACAGCTGTAGAAGCTTGTAGAGATGCTGGAGTGAACATCAAAATGATAACCGGAGACAACGTGTTCACTGCAAGAGCTATTGCCATTGAATGTGGGATACTTGGACCAGATGAGGATTTGAACAATGAAGCAGTGGTTGAAGGTGTAGAATTCAGAAACTACTCACATGAAGAGAGAATGGAAAAGGTTGATACAATCCATGTAATGGCAAGATCCTCCCCCTTTGACAAGCTTCTAATGGTACAGTGCTTAAAGCAGAAAGGCCATGTGGTTGCTGTCACCGGTGATGGAACCAATGATGCACCTGCATTAAAAGAAGCAGATATCGGGCTTTCTATGGGGATTCAAGGAACCGAAGTGGCGAAGGAGAGTTCAGACATCATCATTTTAGATGATAACTTCACAAACGTAGCCACAGTATTGTGGTGGGGGAGGTGTGTCTATAACAACATCCAAAAGTTCATCCAATTCCAGCTCACGGTGAATGTTGCTGCCCTTGCGATCAACTTTGTCGCAGCAATATCGTCAGGTGAAGTACCCTTGACAGCAGTCCAGCTGTTGTGGGTGAACATGATCATGGACACATTGGGAGCTTTGGCCCTAGCCACTGAGCAACCCACCAAGGAGCTCATGGAGAAGCCACCCGTGGGTCGAAGTGAACCGCTTATAACAAATGTCATGTGGAGAAACCTCATGGCTCAGGCTCTATATCAGGTAACTGTTTTGCTTACTCTACAGTTCAAGGGAAGGTCTATCTTTGGCGTGAACAATAAGGTTAAGGACACCCTCATCTTCAATATTTTCGTCCTCTGCCAAGTCTTTAATGAGTTCAATGCGAGGAAGCTGGAGAAGAAGAACATATTTAAGGATATCCATAAGAACCGGTTGTTTCTTGGGATCGTGGGGATGACAATCGTTCTTCAAGTGGTGATGGTAGAGTTTCTCAAGAAGTTTGCCAGCACGGAGAGGCTAAATTGGGAGCAATGGGGAGCATGTATTGGAATTGCGGCATTGTCTTGGCCAATTGGTTGGGTTGTAAAGTGCATACCAGTCTCCAGTAAACCGTTTCTCAGCATTCTCAAGCTATAGAACTTCTGCCTCCTGAAAGGCTGAAACAAGGAATCACTTCTACAAATATTATCTTCAGTTTCTTTACTATTTCAGTTCTCATTAATGTCTTTCCCTAGTTTCTCTTATAGCTTTACTGAGTTTCTCCTCCTGTAGATATTGAATATATTGAATGAGATCAAATAAAATACTGTATTTTTAGGTTTTAAACGGAGTTTCTCAAGGAATTTCTAGAATTTTGCTTGTTACCCTTCTTTTTGTGTTTCAAACTCTAAGCCACGCAGGGACTATGAATGGAAGGAAAATCTACTGTTCCCATCATGTATTGGTGTACGTGGTGTACATGGATGTCAACAAGGTTGTGGACCCACCTTCAGTGATCTCATCCACAGGATCAGGGCCACCACTCAACCCGATTGAATGATTAAAACCACTTTGAATCATTGTCTACATTTATCTATCACATTCATGGTTCAAAATATCGGTATCGGTTGCCGTAATGGTAAGTCCAAAATAGGATACGTATCGACGTATCGGACCATATTGAATAGATACGGTAGAAAAAATCAGGATATGCAATGAAAAACTTGGATACCTTGCATAAAATTTCTTTTAATGGACATATAAGCTATTAGCAAACTAAATGAAGATCTTCAATTATGTTTATAACCATACATATGAAATTTGAAAATTTAATAAGTTAAAAAAAGCAAGCATAATCTGCTGATAAGAAGGTATAAAAAATACAAACCATAGTAACTTATCTAACTATAAGAAAAACAATTTAGATATTAAAACCGTACATTCAATGAGTTAAACAAGAATGTATTGAATTACAACCATAAATTTTAAACTTAATATAAGTCTTTTTTATGCTAAACTGTTACACTGTTAGTTAACTTTTTGACCCTGTAGATGAAAATATTTTTTAAAACTAAAGTATGAGACTTTTTTTGCCAAAATTTTTGGGTTTTGATAATTTAATTTTTGATATAATAAAGTTTATGAAATTTTGATATTTGAAAAATATCTTATCATTTGAAAGTTGAAATTTTGACCCAATCCCTCAAATGTGCTAAAAAGAGGATTTCGTTCTTGAACTGAAAGTTGACTTTTTATTCTTTAAGAATTTGGATCAAGATAATTTTTATTGAATTCAAATGGATGGATAACCTTATTTGCATATTAATATCTTAAATAAATGAAAGTAATATTAATTTAAAATCATTTACTTAAATAATATTTTATATAAATAAGTTGTGCGTACTAAGTCTGTTGTGGATCCTAGTGTAAATGAAATGAGGAAAAAAAATTATTGAAAAATCCCCCATATCGGACCTATATCGGTCTGATACGAGTGATTTTTTTTTCAACGTACCAGTGTATTGGGTAGTTCTAAACAAGATACGTATCGGCCCGTATCGGTCGATCTGTATCGATATTTTAAATCATGATCACATTCTTTTGAACATCTACTAGGACCCTATCAACAGGGGCCAATAATGGTGGAGAACAATTCTATGAATTTTTGTCGCATTATGCCCATCTTAAATTATACCATAAATGAATCTAGCGAGCATGGTTCAAAACATCGGTACGTATTGACCGATGCGGGCGGATACGAGATACCAAGATACGGTTGAAAAAAAAAATTCATCGTATTGTAAACGTATCGACCGTATCGTGTGTATCGGTACCGATACTGTGCGATACGCTCGATACGTCTACGATACGGGGTTTTCACTTTTCAACAGTTAAAAGAAAAAAGGTTTGGTTGTAGATAACCATCAAAAAAGAAAAAAGAGGGCTAGATATTCGCACGGATGCTACATGACAGTCAAAAAATCTGAAACAATTTAAAGTGATCTCATACGAATCTGTAAGACTGCAACCTATAGCTATAGGTTCTTGTTTATACAATAAACACGTGAAGATGATGATGATGAATTCTCTTTCTCCAGTCTCTAAGTATTGAAAGATTCCAAGAGGAGAATGAGATTGAGAAGTAGAAAAAAAAAAGAGAAAAAAAATCAGATTTGTGGGTATAGAAGGAGGATACTAAGGGTACATACTTGAGCCTATCGCCGTTGATTGTCATCGCTTGTAGAAACTGAAGAGGAGTGTTGGCCCCTTTCCCCCTTTCAGCAAACTGAGTCTGAGACTCTCTTTAGTTCGTAAGAAATTTTACTTGGTTTTATTATATTGATAAGAGGCATGCTAAACTCACTCAGCAACTCGTATGTATTGTGTTATGTTTTTTCTTTTTTAGGTTAATTTATGTATGTGTGGTGTTAACCTTTCCCCCATTTCAGCCAAACTAGACTGATACTCTATGAGTTCATAAGATGGTTTTATTAAATGGATGAGAGGCATGCTAAACTCAATCTGCAAATCGTATGTGTTGTGTTATGTTTTTTCTTTTTTAGGTTAATGTATGTGTGGTGTTAACCTTTCACCAAAATGAGATTGGATCAAGCCAATCACGATTTATATAGGGTCTTTTAATTTTGTGATTAAGATACACTAATACTTAGGGTTTGATCTTTAAAAAAATAACCATGAGGCTAAGAATTTTTAACTCTAGTTAACTTTTTTTTTATATTTATTTCTAAAAATCAAGGTTAAATATGTGTCCATTTTGTTGTGAGAAAAATACCAGTAGAAATAACCAGACGGAAAAGAATAAACCAAAAACACACACATAAAAGAACACGAGATATACGTGATTCGGCTACAACCTACCTACGTCCACGAGTCAAGATTCGATCACTTCTTTATTCACAGAAACCGTGAGGAACCAGTACAAAAGCACTCAACTCACCTTCTCTATGAAAACCCAAAGAAGAATCACTATTCTATCCTCCCTTAAACTTTTCCCAAGCCCTAGTATGTTTTAACTCTTTCTATTACCTCTCACTCTCAATGCAAAAGTTTTCCCTTGATCCTTTAAAGATGATTAGATACAAACCCTAGACCCATAATCCCCTATTTATAGGCCTAAACAAGAGACCTAAACTAATAGAAAGTCTCCCAATCGAAATAGGGGTTTCCCAAAGCATATAAAGACTAAAATAGCATTTTTTCAAAAAATTCCAAGCACAACGGCGTTCTGGGCGATTGATCCCCACTAGGGGTGATCTATCACCCACCGGCGATCGATCCCCCTTGGTGGACAACCGATCACCACTGCCTTATTTTCGCCAATATTTAAACAATCTCCACCTTTGTCGAAAATTCCGCGACACCTCCGCAACCAATAGAACCAATTTGCTAATTATCAAACAAACCTTTAAGATAGAACACCGCATCACCCACATCCAGGAAGCACCTCCACCTCGAACCAAAATCTCTCTCAAAATTTTGAAACCCCGTTTGCAATTACCACAAACTCGTTTGCAAATATCGCAAACTCCTGCTTTGACCTTACCCGCCTCTGCATCATCTGCAAAAGAGACCTACCAGCTACACACACCCTCAAATCCAACCCCGGAAAACACTTTACCGGATTTGATAAAACATGGTCAAAACTCACATGTAACCTGAAAACCTATTCTCCAATCTAGAAGAATCCCGGACGAGAACATAAATCCGTCCTCTCCGTCAAAGGCACATCTTCACCCTTACGAAAACCTGCCGGAATACTCATCTCTCCACCAACTGCGAAAGAGAATTTAGGTGAGTTTTCTATCCTCTGCACAACATCAGGTTTTCGTCTTCCTGCAGACCTTGTAGTATCACCACCTACCACCATATTCCCCTCCAGGAAATATAAACCACCACACTTCTTCCCTTTCATCAAAACCAAGCATCTCTGCTTTCCCCGCTTTATTTTGATAACTCCACCTGCAACTGTATAGCAACAGCCCTTGGAGTCTAATTGTCCAAGCTATATTAAATTTCTTCGCAACTTAGGGACACAAGCTACCCCTCTCAAAGTCCGAAAAACTCCATCAAGTATTTTTATCTTTACATTACCAAATTCCATGATTTCACAATCAGATCCATCACCCAGGAACACTTTTCCTGTCCCCTTTTGGAATGTATCAAAAAATTTCATATTTGAGCAAATATGACATGAAGCCCCCAAATCTAAAATTCACTCACCAGAAGAATTGTTCATACCTTTAGAGACTGTAAAAACATCTCCAATGTATTCCTCATTGTCCGTTTCTATTATCACCGAAGAATCTCCTCCGGAAGAATTCCTCTTCCCATAAGCACGCCTCGGACACTCCATTTTAAAGTGCCCTAATTCTTTGCAATGATAGCATTGGACCCCGCCTTTTCCCTTGTATTTGGATCTGCCCCTGCCTTTTCCAGATCCTCTCTCCAAGTCCCTTCCTCCTCCCCGAGCAACCATGGCATGATTATTTCCATCATGCGATGGCTTCCGCCTAATCTCATAAGAGAGTAGCGCTGCCGTGACCTCCTCCATTTGCAATGTCTCCTTGCCATACATGAGGGTTGTCACCAAGCGATCATATGAGTCTAGAAGTGATGTAAGAAGCACCACGGCATGGTCTTCTTCATCCGCCTTGACACCAACTTTCTGTAAAGATCTGGTTGAACACATTAATGTGTTCCATGAGATCTGCACCATCCACCATTTTTAAGGTATTGAACTCATTTTTCAAGTATAACCTGATTATAAGGCTCTTTCCGATATAGAGCGTTTCTAACTTCTTCCAAAGATCCGGTATCGATTCTTCATCCATAACGCTATACATCACGTTATCTACAAGACAGAGGCGTATTATGCTGGCTGCTCTCACCTCAATATCTTCCCAATCTGCATACCGGAATCTCCCTTCAACGCCCTTGCGAGACCCTGTTGAACTAGGACATCATTTACCCTCCTTTGCCACAAATTAAAACTCTCTTTTCCATCAAACTTCTATAGGGAAAATTGCTCAAGATTTTTCATAGCAACCGAAAAATAATTTAACCCAAAGCTCTGATACCAATTTGTTGTAAGAAAAATACCAATAGAAATAACCAAACGAAAAAGAATAAACCAAAAACGCACACACAAAGGAACACAAGAGATATATATGGTTAGGCAACAACCTGCCTACGTCCACAGGTCAAGATCCGATCACTTCTTTATTCATAGAAACCTTGAGGAACCAATACAAAAGCACTCAACTCATTCTCTATGAAAACCCAAAGAAGAATCTCTATCCATCCTCCATTAAACCTTTCCCAAGCCCTCACTCTCAATGCAAAAGCATTCCCTTGATCCTTTCAAGATGATTAGATACAAATCCTAGACCCATAATCTCCTATTTATAGGCTTAAACAAAAGACCTAAACAAATAGAAAGTCCCCCAATCGGAATAAGGGTTTCCCAAAGCATATAAAGACTAAAATAGTATTTTCCCGAAAAAATTCCAAGCACAACGGCGTTCTGGGCGATCGATCTCCACTAGGGGCGATCTATCACCCGCCGACGATCGATTCCCCTTGGTGGGCGATCGATCGCCCCTGCCTTATTTTCGCCAATATTTCAACACCTTTTAGTGACTATTAATCACACCCTAAGGTTAAGAATTTTTAACTCTAGTTAATTTTTTATTATATTTATTTGTAAGAACCAAGGTTAGACATGTGCTCCTTTCAGTGACTATTAATCACACCCTGAGGTTAAGAATTTTTAACTCTAGTTTATTTTTTATTATATTTGTTTCTAAAAACTAAGATTAGACATGTGTCATTTTTGGGGATAATAATCACACCCCTAAGGTTAAGAATTTTTAACTCTAGTTAATTATTTTTTATATTTATTTCTAAAAACCAAGGTTAAGTAACTATGGTTTGTATTTTCGTACATATTTATCAGCGCGCACGCCTTTTTTAACTTATAAATGTTTTAACTCTCATATGTATGATTATAAATGTAATTGGAGACCTTCATTTAGTTTGTTTTTAACTTATATTTGCATTAAAAGAGGTTTTATGCAATGTATCCAAGTTTTTCCTGCGAATCCAAGCTTTTTTTAGCGTATTCTGAATTTTTCCGCCGTATCTAACCGATATGCTACCGATACACCAATACGTATCCTATTTTGGACTTACTGATACGACGACTGATACCGATATTTTGAACCATGCTAGCGAATGACATAAGGCGTAGGCTAAGAGGAAACCACACTTATGTACTTAAGAATGAAAACTTATCAGGAGCCGAATCAATCGGACTAAAATGTTATAGTAAGAAGAAACCCACATTTGTTTTCAATCAAAAGCACTCAAGAGAAGAATAGCAAAACAGTAACAGATATTTTTACAGCAAGAATCCAACAATACCTGATGAGACTACTACCATACAAAATAAAAGTGAACTTCTATAATTACATGGATATAGGGTCAAGCTCCTCTGGTAGTGGTTGGGGTCTTTTCGTATGGTAACATATAGGCCTAACAGTAATCAACCCGTCAAATTGACGAGCAGACACCTTGTCAACTAGGCGAGCTGATTCTCCTAAAAGGCTGGGGCAGCACCCCTCCCTGAAATTTTGAAACAAAAATACTTTTATTCTTATATTAGCTAATTCTTTAAGAGGGCATATGACATGGGGCAACGGGGGCATAGTCATAGGGCAAGGTAGGTGACCCCTAACTTTTGAAAAAAAATATATAATATATATTGTATATCTTTTAAAATTGAGAGGAACAACCCTCCTCGTTTTCTCCAAGAAAATTCCGTTTATCTCTTTTCCCTGAAATTTTACATTCACCCTAATACATGTCATAACAAAACTTTAAATACGAGTTCACCCAAAATAACGAGAAACAATTCCCATAAAATATGTATGAAATGTTCAGACCAAATGGCCCACAAACTTGGTCCCCATAAAATTTCCTTGGGGTCATAGTACCCAAACCCCCTCCACCCAAAATATATCGTACATATCCACTCCTTCGCAAACCCATCAATAGTTACTAACATTATCAATCAACCATCACTTGCCCTCCCTAAAAGAAAATTCTTGGCTTCACCCTAGTAGGAACAGACCTTGAGGTACAAATTCGGTCACAAATTAATTACCCAATAGAAAGATGAAAAAAAAAAGGACTTCCCAAACTGAAGTTATCTCTGTTTAAGAAATCTTTAAATGGCATGTCTACTATGGTTCTGAATGATTATCAATGGTTTGACAATGTGAATCTTTTTACATTACTACTTTCAATTTAGACAGCGGAGGGATGGCCGTCAATTTTTGTAATGGATTTACTTCCAACACAAAATTAGACAAGAAGCACCAATTCAATTATTCTTTCTAAACGTCTACATGATCGGATCAACTTAAAACACTAGACCAACAAGGTAAATTAGCTGAGTGCAACAATACAGATTATGCAACACCCTCCTTAGATTTTTCAGTCTTATCTACCTTTAGAAAATTTGACCTATCAATTGTTCTCATGAAAAACAGCAGAAACAAGCACATTTGCATATGGGTCTCAAATTAGTTAGTGATTCTAAATCCAATAAAGCAACAAGCACATATGACTCAACTCAACTCTCAGTAATATGCAGATCAAAGTGTAACCACCAACTAATTTGGAGAAAAAAAAAAAAGCAATACCCAAAGCCATTGTTACTGGAGAAAACAATAGCAACAAAGGAAGCTCAAATGGAAATGGCGGAAGGACTCACCTTCATGTGTCAATCTGAAAATTGAAAAATAATTTCCACACCCTTCAAACGCTCTGTAGTTGTGGGGGGGCCCATGCCCTACCCGAGTCCTGATTTTTTCTAGGGTTTTTCAAGGTGGGGAGATACCCGTCCGTCAGAGTCAGTACACTGTTCTTTAAAGATTGCAAACCACCAAAGAGATCGAATCACAGCCAATCGCGATTGAAGTCGGGCATGGTTCAATCGCACCCACAGGCCAAAACGTGTCCCTTTTACCCTTAATAACTGTGGTTAAGATTCACTAACCAGGGTTCAGCAATATAACATTGGTTTTTGAAAATATATTTTTAGAAAAATAACTCTCGTTAAGAATTTGTAAATCTTAGGGTTTATATTTCTATTAAAAAACTAAAGTTGTATAGTATAGTTGAATCCGAAGAGTTTATGAATCTTAACCACAGTTGATAGGGGTTAAAAGGGATTATATCATTGAATCCCAAGAGTTAATGAATCTTAACCATAGTTGATAGGAGTTAGAAGGGACACATGTTGGCCTGTGGGTGATTGAACTCCCTTCGAGTTCTGTCGCAATTGATTGTGTTTCGATAGGGTCCCAATCCTATCCAATTGCAATTGAACTCGAAAGAGGTTTTTTGTTTTTTTCGGTAATCAACTCGAATGAGTTCAATCGTCTTACAGAGCGCCTTTAACAGTATTAATTTTTAACTCTTATTATGAAGTTCTAATTCTTAATATTAATATTTAAAAGAAAATTCAAGGTTGGATTGTTTAATAGTAAGGATTAGTGATTATTAACTACAGTTAATAGAGTTAGAGGGACACGTGTTTATTTGTGGGTGTAATTGAACTCTAAAACTATAAGATAAAAGCCGTACACATTTAGATTTTTTAATATAAAGTTATACACAACACCTTATCTTTTAAGTGTGGACCCCTGTGGAGATCTCCAAAACTTCTAAAAAATATTCTTTGAATGGTGATTTTGATCTTATATATGGTAATTTCCGGTATATGGTTTTTGCATTTTAAGTTTATCCTTTTAGTTATAGCTTTTATTTTTCTTTTCTTCGTAATTGATATTAGAAGAGTATGCGGTTTTTGTCATAAAATTTCAGTTCAGGTTTACAATATCATTTCAAGTCTATTGGATTTGTAAAATAAGAGTGCCTAATATATTTTTTAAAAATTGAAAGGATCTATGTGTATTTTTGTCAAACCTTAGGGGGTAAATGTATATTTTCCTAAAATGATTCAAGAGATAAATTTGAAATTTTTTAGATTTTATCGCATGACATTAGCAGGTTTGGTTTGTTGACTGACAGTTAATTGACAGAAGATGTGTAAGTGTCATTAGTTTGAAAAATTAAGGTGTCTAATGTATGTTTTGAAAACTGAAGGGGTCTATGTGTATTTTCGTCAAACCTTATGAGCTGTAAATATATTTTTCCCAAAAAATTAATATAAAGTTCTTCACAACACCTAACTCTTAATGTTCTAGTAAGGGAGATAGGATCACCCAATTGCAACTGCATTGAAGAGAATTCAAATGCACAGGTGGCACATATTGATTGGTTGAGGGGAAAATATTTTAAATTGAATTTCCCACTTCTTTATTAAAATTCAAGAGAATTCAAGACAACATTTTTATACCCGCCTAATAATTCATTTCAAATTTATCAACAATTATTATCATATTTTTTTAATCATTTTGATTTATAAAATTATGATGGATGAAGCAGCCGATATATAGTGTGAAACCTCGGAATGCATTTATGATTATAGTGGACCATGTGTATACTTTATGACTCAAGACATTCAGGTAATGACATCTGTCCTTATTGTCGTTATGAATAGAATAGTGGAACCAATATCATCTCCAAGAATTTTTGGTGATGGATTACGTTAGTAGAGTCTTAAGCCTTTTCTGCACTGCACTGTGCGGAGCACCCTTTTCACACTACGGGTGGCAAAATGTGTAATTATATGTATTTACTCATTTTGCCGCCGGTGATGTGAAAAGGAAGCTCCGCACCGTGCAGAGCTCAGCTTGATATTTAAACACTAATATATCATCGTGTTGGCCACTTTTGGAGTAAAATATTTCATCAATTATTTACTATGTTTTGTAAAAGTCTTAAATAAGTAAATGGGATATGTAGGGCCATGCCAGTATTTAATTGTAGGGCACACATTTGGTTTAAGGGACAGAAGTTCGGGGCGGAATCCTTGGAAACAAATTTTGACGATTAAGTTTGTGGGTCATTTCATCCATATATTTTGTACATATCATACACGTATTGTTTCTCATTATTTATAGGAGCAGTTGTCTTCTCCTACACATATCAGTTCTCCTTGTTTACGGGAGCAGTTTCCCCTTACCCTATGGGGATTCCCTATTAAATAATATTGTGAGTACCTGGATTTTAACCTCCCTTCCCGATCAGGATAAATCCCGATAAGGAATAGTGATTCATTGTTATTGAAAAGAGAGTCGCCACCTATCTAGTTCTAAGGGAAATAGGTCCCTAAAATTGTTGGATAAGGCTTAGTCTGAAAATCAGAGGTCAGGGTAAGGGATTCAGTTGAGTTAGGGGAAGGTGTTAGGCACCCCTAAACTCCAATTCGAAGATGGTTACCTACTCCCTAAGTCTGAATCAAATAAAGGAAACCATAAATAAACTTGCAATTTTATCTATATGCTGAGCAATGTAATATTAAATGAAATACATGAATTGAGATGGAGAGAGTAGAAACGGAATAGGGATTCTATCCTAGGGAGAGCTGAACCCGATCAGGGTTGCCTACGTATCCACAGTTAGTGGAATCAAGCCACACGTAGTTCCGGAAAGGAGTTGATGGTTTGATTTGATTGGACTGGTTTGCGGGTGATTGAAAGGTTTGAGGGTTGTTGCTCCTATTTGAGGAGCGAGGTGGCCTTTTAAGCTCGTGCTGAGGAGCGATATGACCTTTTAAGCTCGTGCTGAGGAGCGAGGTGGCCTTTTAAGCTCGTGCTGAGGAGCCTGGCGAGGTAGGGATTTGAACAGGTTTTGAACTGAGGCTCTGACGAGGGTTTGAATAGATTGGGTTTAACTAGAGTTTAACTAGGGTTTACCTAGAGTTAACTAGGGCTTAATCAGAGTTTAACTAGAGTTTAACTAGGGTTTACCTAGGGTTAACTAGGGCTTAATCAGGGTTTAACTAGAGTTAACTGGAATTAACTAGGGTTAACTGGGTTTAACTAGGATTAACTGGAGTTAACTAGGGTTAACTGGGTTTAACTGGGATTAACTGGGTTTAACTGGGTTTAACTGGGATTAACTGGGATTAACTGGGCTTAACTGGGCTTAACTGGGTTTAACTGGGGTTAACTAGGGTTAACTGGGTTTAACTGGGATTAACTAAGATTTAACTAGAGTTGACTGGGATTAACTGGGTTTAACTAGGGCTTTAATCGGACAGAGGTTTGGCTAGGCAAGGCAAGTTTTGAACTGGGATTTTGGGCAGAGGTTCGACTAGGCAGCGCTAGTTTTTAACCGGGATTTGGGCAGAGGTTTGACTAGGCGAGGCTAGTTTTTAACCGAGATTTGGGCAGAGGTTTGACTAGGCGAGGCTATATTTGAACCGGGATTTGGGCAGGGGTTTGACTAGGCGAGGCTATATTTGAACCGGAATTTGGGCAGAGGTTCGACTAGGCAAGGCTATATTTGAACCGGACTTTGGGCAGAGGTTCGACTAGGCGAGGCTATATTTGAACCGGAATTTGGGTAGAGGTTCGACTAGGCGAGGCTATATTTGAACCGAAATTTGGGCAGAGGTTCGACAGGCAAGCAGTCTAAACTAGAAATTAAAGACAAAACTAGAAACTAAGCAATTAATAAAGCTAAAAACTTGAAAGCAAGACTAGGGATAGAGGGATTACCTGCCCGAAAGTACGGAGAACTTTCGGACAAAGATGGATTCTCCAAAAAAACTAAAAATTTAGTGTTTCGGAAATGAAACTCGAAAAACCAAGGAGAGAGGAGTGAAAATGAATGAATTTTGAAGGAAGGGAGGAGGGGTATTTATAGGGTCTCGGAATAGTGCCCGCGCCTTTTTAAAGGGCGCGATTTATTATATTTTAATGAATAGTAAAGCGGTGCGAACAGTGAGTCGGCAACGCGTCGACGGGATATTTTTTTTAAATCCGCGCCTTTTTAAACGGCGAGATTTTAATATATTTAATTGTGAACAAAAATAATAATAAAAAATGAAGTTTGCCATGGAAGAGGGGCCGACATGGTCCCGCGCCTTTTAAAAGGGCGAGCTTGCCCCTTAGGGCCTGTTTGGCCCTTCAAAAAACTGATTTTTTGGGTTTTTTTGTTTATACCCCTATTTGCCGAAAAACTGTTTTTATCGTCTTAAGCACATTTTGAGCCCAAAAATAGTCAAAATTGAACTGGTAAAATCCAGAATAATATTTCAGATAAAATGTGGATTTTTCAGAACTTTTTAGGGGCGTTTTGGTCAATTTACACTCCAGGGGCATTTCGGTCAATTTCAACCGTTTTAAGTTTAATTTAACTCCAAAAATAGCCAAAATTTACCAAAAATTTTATGAAATCATTTTAAACAAAATGAAAACTTTTTAGCACTTTTTCATGGGTATTTTGGTCATTTTTCACCCTAGGGGCATTTTGGTCATTTTTTTTTTACCTAAGGGGCATTTCTCGGAAATCGAAGCACATGGAAAGAGGGTTTTAAAAAAGAATTTTTAAAAGGGATTTTAGAGGTATGTAAGGAGATAAAGGGGTGCAAAATTGGGGTGCTTACAGTTGCCCCTCTTTGTCGGAGGGTGTGGGCACGTGAACGACAAAGGTTATAAGACCTCAATTTTGCACGTGCAGAAAAACTTGTGATTTTGAAGACAAAAGAGTTAAAAAGTTAAATTATACTTAGACTGCTTGCCATAAATGGGATCCTAGAGGACGGGGTTGATAGGAAACATGTTCAGTTACTGGGGGATAGAGAAGAAATGGATGGTTCATCCTTAGTAATGAAACATCCGAGATATGCGAGAGATAGTTCTTCACCTTATTGCAGAGGGAAAAAGAACCGTACTCATAAAGAAGGGGTGACAACATATTACGATGTCGGCCAGATTGAAAAAGGTGGATGACAACCATAGCGATGTCAGCCAGTTTGAAAGGGTGGATGACAAGCGAGGCGATGTCAGCCGGTTTGAAAGGGTGGATGACAAGCGAGGCGATGTCAGCCGGTTTGAAATGGTGGATGAAAAGTGCGGCAATGTTAGCCGGATTGAATGGGTGGATGACAAGCGGGGCGATGTCAACAAGTTGCAAGGGTGGATGACAAGCGGGGCGATGTCAGCCAGTTGCAAGGGTGGATGACAAGCGAGGCGATGTCAGCCGGTTTGAAAGATGGATGACAAGCGGGGCGATGTCAGCCAGTTGCAAGGGTGGATGACAAGCGAGGCGATGTCAGCCGGATTAAAAGGGTGGATGACAAGCGGGGCGATGTCAACTAGTTGCAAGGGTGGAAGACAAGCGAGGCGATGTCAGCCAGTTGAAAGGGTGGATGACAAGCGGGGCGATGTCAGCCAGTTGCAAGGGTGGATGACAAGCGAAGCGATGTCAGCCAGTTGCAAGGGTGGATGACAAGCGGGGCGATGTCAGCCGGTTTGAAAGGTGGATGACAAGCGGGGCGATGTCAGCCGGTTTGAAAGGGTGGATGACAAGCGGGGCGATGTCAGCCAGTTGCAAGGGTGGATGACAAGCGGGGCGATGTCAGCCGGATTGCAAGGGTGGATGACAAGCGAGGCGATGTCAGCCAGATTGAAAGGGTGGATGACAAGCGGGGCGATGTCAGCCGGATTGTAAGGTGGATGACAAGCGAGGCGATGTCAGCCAGTTGCAAGGGTGGATGACAAGCGGGGCGATGTCAGCCGGATTGAAAGGTGGATGACAAGCGAGGCGATGTCAGCCGAATTGCAAGGGTGGATGAGGAGCGAGGCGATGTCAGCCAGTTGTAAGGGTGGATGACAAGCGGGGCGATGTCAGCCGGATTGAAAGGTGGATGACAAGCGAGGCGATGTCAGCCAAATTGCAAGGGTGGATGACAAGCGGGGCGATGTCAGCCAGTTGCAAGGGTGGATGACAAGCGGGGCGATGTCAGCTGGATTGCAAGGTGGATGACAAGCGAGGCGATGTCAGCCGGAGTGAAAGGGTGGATGACAAGCGGGGCGATGTCAGCCGGATTGCAAGGTGGATGACAAGCGAGGCGATGTCAGCCAGTTGCAAGGGTGGATGACAAGCGGGGCGATGTCAGCCGGATTGAAAGGTGGATGACAAGCGAGGCGATGTCAGCCGAATTGCAAGGGGGGATGAAAAGCGAGGCGATGTCAGCCAGTTGTAAGGGTGGATGACAAGCGGGGCGATGTCAGCCGGATTGAAAGGTGGATGACAAGCGAGGCGATGTCAGCCGAATTGCAAGGGTGGATGACAAGCGGGGCGATGTCAGCCGGATTGAAAGGTGGATGACAAGCGAGGCGATGTCAGCCGAATTGCAAGGGTGGATGACAAGCGGGGCGATGTCAGCCGGATTGCAAGGTGGATGACAAGCGAGGCGATGTCAGCCGGTTTGAAAGGGTGGATGACAAGCGGGGCGATGTCAGCCAGTTGCAAGGGTGGATGACAAGCGGGGCGATGTCAGCCGGATTGCAAGGGTGGATGACAAGCGAGGCGATGTCAGGCAGATTGAAAGGGTGGATGACAAGCGGGGCAATGTCAGCCGGATTGCAAGGTGGATGACAAGCGAGGCGATGTCAGCCAGTTGCAAGGGTGGATGACAAGCGGGGCGATGTCAGCCGGATTGAAAGGTGGATGACAAGCGAGGCGATGTCAGCCGAATTGCAAGGGTGGATGACAAGCGGGGCGATGTCAGCCGGTTAAAAGGGTGGATGACAAGCAAGGTGATGTCAGCCGACAGGATTGAACGAGAAGTATATGAATTTTAGTTTGCAGGTGTTGTGGAATGCACAGGAATGCCAAAATGTTGTACTCGAGGTACGAGGGTGTACATACAGAATGCTAGGATGCACACGAAGCGCTGGGAATGCATACGGGATGCTGAGATGCGCACGGAGCATAAGGAGATGCTTACGGAAAGCTGAGATGCGCACGAAACGCAGGAAAATGCTTACGGAAAGCTGAGATGCGCGTGGAGCGCGGGAAATTGCTTATGAAAAGCTAAGATGCGCACGGAGCGCGGGGAAATACTTACGGAAAGCTAAGATGCGCATGGAGCGCGGGAAATGCTTACGAAAAGTTGAGAGATTCTTTTGAGGATCAAGCTTCACTTATTTCACCTGGCTAGTGGACGTGTGTGTAATTTGTTACGCGTGATACGAGTGCATAGTGCAACTACGTGGATGTGTCTGCATAGAGTGCGACTTATTTTGTGAGTGTCTGTGATGCAGATGTGTGCGAATAGTACAACTAACATCGTGATTATGTGTGTGTAGCGTGGTTGACCACGTGGAATGTGTGTGTAGAGAGCAACTAACATTGTGAATGCTGTGCGGTTAACTATGTGAATGTGTGTGCAAAGTGTTATTAACATTGTAAATGCACTTGCGCAGTGAGCGACAAATATGTGTGTAGTGCGAACACATGTGGTGGTTATACAGTGTGCAACTAAGTGGAAGTAAACATAATGCAACTAATCTATGTAGATGTATGTGCAGAGTGTGACTACTTAATGTGCATGCATAGTGAGCTAACATGACGAATATGTGTGCGTAGTGTGACCAACTATGTGAAATCATGTAGTGTAGATAACATTGTGAATGTATGTGCACAGTGAATGTGTCAAATAAAACATATCAAGGGGTCCATCAAATGAGATGGCTAGCACAGAACACTGCATCATACATGATGTATCTGGGGTGCACCGAATGAGGGTGGCTAATAAAGAATGACACATAAAATATGATGTATCTGGGGTGCACCGAATGAGGGTGACTAATAGTGAGCGACGCATCAAACATGATGTATCTGGGGTGCACCGAACGAGGGTGGCTAACAAAGAGCGACACATCAAACATGATGTATCTGAGGTGCACCGAATGAGGGTGGCTAACAAAGAACGATGCATCAAACATGATGTATCTGGGGTGCACCGAATGAGGGTGGCTAATAAAGAATGACAATGGGTGTGAATGTACATGTGTTGGTATGCAATTTGTGAAGCATGTGCCATGTGCGATGTAATTGACATATGCGTATGCATGACATGCGATGAATATGAAGAACATGACTCGCTCTGTAATCCAGTCTTGTTCTCGCTTCTTGTTGATTTGAGATTCTTGGCTTTGCCTGCTTTTGTTGGAGAGCTCGCTATAGTGAGATTGATTTTGACCAAGTCATAAACCACACTCGACATTGAGTACAGACTAAAATAAAACTGTTTTTGAAAACAAATGACTCTCGAGTTTCCCAAAATAAGTGCTTTCTTTGCTTGTTGGTTTGTGAGAGGATTTGCCCTTACTGAAGATTGAATGCTTTGCCCCCATAGGGCAGGATATAGCAATGAGCAAAGTTGATCTTCTGTGCTCAGCCAAGGAAGATAGTTACTCAATTCTGACTTTATTGCATGCTGAATTTGGTCTTGCTTGGAGCCAAGGGCTTTGTATTGTAAATGACGTTGAATTCTTCAGTCTGAGCTGCTTGCAGATATGTTGTCGGAGATCTGGGATAACCGTTGTTAAGATCCTGTTACCAGAGTTCAACTTTTTCCTTTTTTACCCTTGGAATGACCAAGTCTGGGGATCGCATAATTTTTGCGCAATGAGGCCGTTCCCGGTTTTCACTCATGCCTGCGAAGTTGATTTTCTTATTCCCTTTTTTGCCCCTGATAACAACATCAGGGCTGGGCTCGCATGATTTTTGCGACTCAGTGCCATTTCTGTTTTTTACTGGGCCTGCGATTTTCTGAGTCGAACTGTCCTCTCCTGTCATTGCTTGGTGGATTTGATACAGCTATTGGATACTTGTCTGTCAATCTGCCAGTACTCTTAATCTCAGAGGGATCTAGGAGGACTTGGGATAGGACGGAACGTAGGCTAGGGGGTCGAAAATTTGGGACACCCTTTCTGCCTTTGAACTTTCTTGAGCATTTCTTTGAGATTTTCTCTTTGACTTTTGTCTCTTTTGATTTTTTTTTTTTTTTTTTTTTTTTTTTTTTTTTTTTGAACTTTGAATTTTGTCTTTCTGTTTGGCTTTTGGTTGATTTTTCTTTTTGAGACACTTTAGTTTGCTCAAAAAAGCTGATTGATTTGACCGCGCCTGTTTTTCAGGCTGCCTACGTACCCTCTCCAGGATCAGGTCATGACGTAGTTCAGGCTTTGTAAAACCTTTTGCACAGGGTGTCCCGGTATGAAAGTGTAGTGAAGGAAAGGCTATTAGGCTCAAAGGGCTAACTAGCGGTCTTCATGAATTTGATGGGTTATAAACAAGGAGGAATGGTGTGTCAAACATGGCCTTCTTTCATTTCCCAAAGTGACTAAGAGTACAGGCAGTTTCCTGACAAGATATTGAGCATGATGCTTCTCTGTTCTGATCTATACTGACAGGCTCTGGGAGGTCTTCGTCATCCATGCAGCTGAGTCAAATAATATTCAGGGAATCTTTGAGCAACCGCATGGACCTTCAAAACTGGGCATATTTTGCCCCTGGTATTGAATAAGCCAATGATTCTTGTGCGACAATATGACCATATTCCTCTATGCTCTGACTTGTGGCCTTGGCTGATGTGGCAGCTCAATTGTCTGAGATGTACTGGAATCTTCTTAGCTTCCTCTGACTTTGTTCATACAAGTATCTACTTGTACCGAGGTCTAATAGCTTGACCTATAGTATTGCTCCAGTGCATGAAATATCAAGCTTCAAATGGTGGCATTGCCCATGTCTTAGACTGCAAGATGTCTATCTCAATGATGCCCCAATCTACTTAGTGAATGCTCTGCTTGCATTGACGACTGGAAGCTTGAAATTGAGGGAGCGAATTAAGTGCTACAAGAGATCATGCAAGCATACTGCAGGTAGTGTCCGTACGGCCTCAATACTTGGCTCAGCAAGATGCTAATCTTTGCATGCTTAGGGTCATTATTGAGTTTTCTCTTACTTGGTTTGGCTCAGCGAGGTCGAGGGTCTCTTTTCGGGAGGTCTCTTTTTCTTGCTCATTGACATATGCTGCCCCTAGGTACTATGAAATTGAAGTGGATGGCTTGGTGAATGTTTGAGGCAATCCCTCATTAGACCAACACACTTAGTTAGCGTAATAATTTTTTTGCTTTAGATCACTAACTCTTTTGGAGAAGATTTAGGTCGTAACATTTTGAGCCTTTTGGGCATTTTGCAAAAAGGTTGAGTCATGCTTAGAAAAAAGTAACATTTTATAGAAAATGACTATACAAGACTTTACTCAAAAAAGTAATTTTTACAGACTTCCTTGACCACTGGGGCCAACAAAAAAACAAAAACAAATTTGAACAGACGAAGTTTGAAACATGGTCTAATCAATCTCACAGGAGCAAGCTTGCTGGTGATGCTTCAATCATCTTTTCTGCCTTGGAGGTTCGAACGGCACAGAGGCTTCATTGGGTAGGATGGGTGGGTCTGTCTGGGTAGACGGGGTATCCAATTCCAAGGATAATATCTGGTCCGATTATAATATCGCCTTGGTCGATTAAATCCTGGACTACATGCTTCAAAAGCATACATCGGTCAGTGTCATGCCCAATGGCTTGATGGAATGAACAATACTGGTCTACGCGAAAACTGGGTGATGGACGGGTTGGTGGTGGTGTAGGATCTCGAGGCTGAATCAGGTTTTTCTGTATAAGCAATGGCAAAATTTGGTTGAGCTTACATGGTAGTGGAGTAAAGTTTCTGGGTAACATCCGCACTTGTTGTGGTAAGAGAACCTGGTTTTGGTTTTGCCCCTGTACTTCTTGGAATCCATTCAGAATATAAGCGACGTCACTTAGAAGGGCTCTGAGTTCTTCTCTGTGAAAGGTTTCTATGATTCCCTCGTGATCATTTGATGCTTCACCACGCTCCATTTCTACAGATGATTGCCTTTAGATCTGCCACTCGAGGAATGGTAAGAACTGAGAACATAGAGCGAGTTGATGCTAGGCATGAGACTACAAAGGATGAAATGATTGAAGATGATAGGAGCATGCAAACAAATGTGAGATGGTGATATACAGGATGATGATGATTATGCACAAGATGTTTTGCAAGACATGTTGATGGACCCTTCATGTAAATGAACAACATTCTGTTTATACAATGATGAAGATATGGGTACTGAGTGTTGTGCTTAGGTCGGATCCTATTACTGATCTTTCAATAAAAGGGTGACAAAATCAAACGACTGTGATATGCCCCTGGGATCTATGATCTGCTGATCTAGGGCATTTTTTTTTCTGGGAATAATTGCTAGCATCATTAGTTCATAGCCAGAGGGAATCCCTGCGGCTTGAAGAAATTACCCAAATTTGAAGGATCAGTTGCCAATGTGATACTGCATGCAGATGGACCAGACTTAACTAGACCTAATGCATGATGATGCGATCAAGATATGCACATGATGAATTGAATTTAAGCAGAATGAATTTGAATTTAAATTTTGAAAGAAACGACTGAGTTACGCTCAAAATAACATGATGAATGATGATGCCAACGAATGAATTTGAATCTTGATAGAAACAAATAAGAATAAATTTGAATGCAATAGATTGAATGTGAATTAGTCAAAATGAACTTGACTAAAAAACAATACCTGAGTTTGATGTAAACTTAGATAAAGAATAGTGATGAAATGAATTAAAATGGATTAAATATGAATTGACCAAAATGAGTTTGGTAAAAACCTGAGTTAAATGGAAACTCAGATGATGAATAAGGGTGATGTAAGTAAGTGGATGAGATATTAATCAAATAAATTTTGACTAAAAAAACCTGAGTTAGAAGTAACTCAAAAAATGGATGGGTTGGTATGGATTGGATATTAATCAAAATAAATTTTGACTAAAAAAACCTGAGTTAGATGTAACTCAGAAGATGGATGGTGACATGAATTAATCAAAATAAATTTTGACTAAAAACCTGAGTTTAGATGTAAACTCAGAAAATGGATGACACTGATAGGAATTGAGATTTGAAACGAAATTGAATGAATTGAATTACAAGAATTAACATATTTTAAGGGTGAGCTAATTCAACGTGTGTAACCCATTGGGGTGAGTGGATAGGAATCCAGAGCCCAAATGGGTTAAGATAAAACTGACAAAATGAGAGTCCACACAACCCATTTTAATGTAGGTTGGTTGGTTGCCCCTTGACCAGTTTGATCTAGGGTATTAGCCTCACACATGTGTTGAGTTGGCTAAGAAGGGTTAGGGTTCACACCTATCTAACATCAAATTGGGCTCACACAAACTCCAAAATAGGTTAGGTATAGGGATAAGGAAATCCCTATATCTAAGCAGAAATGAGGGAGCGGCTTAAACCAAAAGCAGAATAGGGATAAGGTTGTCCCTCCTGACGGGTAGCTCTTGGTTTATGTCCAAACAGTGATTTATAATCGACATGCTTATGCTGGTGTATGCAGGGTTTTGACTATAAGGTTGAGGAGCACTTGACCGTATATGCGACTCCCCGGTATAGAACATACCTGAAAATGGTTGATTGGTGCAAGTGAGAAAGACCAGTTGCGTTAACCGGAGATAACCATCTCTCGGTCTACAACCAGTACTTTCCACAGATCTTTGGGCTCCAGCATCGGGGATAACCATCCCTCGATTGTAAGCTTACCGGATCCAGCTAGGTAGGTGAAAGGTTTTTATTTTAATATGCAATGAATATGAATGCATCAATCAAAATCAAGCAATGAATAAAAATGAAACCCTAGGCATGTTGCTAAGTTTTGCAAACAAATGTCCGAGGTTTTAATTAAAATGAATGAAATAACATATCGATGAAATTGAAAGATTTTGATGTGGTTTCCGGTATTTGATTCAGAATTAGATTTTGGCTTGAATACTGGTCTGCGAAACCAGAATCCCCAGCAGAGTCGCCAGCTGTGAGTACCTGGATTTAACCTCCCTTCCCGATCAGGATAAATCCCGATAAGGAATAGTGATTCATTGTTATTGAAAAGAGAGTCGCCACCTATCTAGTTCTAAGGGAAATAGGTCCTTAAAATTGTTGGATAAGGCTTAGTCTGAAAATCAGAGGTCAGGGTAAGGGATTCAGTTGAGTTAGGGGAAGGTGTTAGGCACCCCTAAACTCCAATTCGAAGATGGTTACCTACTCCCTAAGTCTGAATCAAATAAAGGAAACCATAAAGAAACTTGCAATTTTATCTATATGCTGAGCAATGTAATATTAAATGAAATACATGAATTGAGATGGAGAGAGTAGAAACGGAATAGGGATTCTATCCTAGGGAGAGCTGAACCCGATCAGGGTTGCCTACGTATCCACAGTTAGTGGAATCAAGCCACACGTAGTTCCGGAAAGGAGTTGATGGTTTGATTTGATTGGACTGGTTTGCGGGTGATTGAAAGGTTTGAGGGTTGTTGCTCCTATTTGAGGAGCGAGGTGGCCTTTTAAGCTCGTGCTGAGGAGCGATATGGCCTTTTAAGCTCGTGCTGAGGAGCGAGGTGGCCTTTTAAGCTCGTGCTGAGGAGCCTGGCGAGGTAGGGATTTGAACAGGTTTTGAACTGAGGCTCTGACGAGGGTTTGAATAGATTGGGTTTAACTAGAGTTTAACTAGGGTTTACCTAGAGTTTAACTAGGGTTTACCTAGAGTTAACTAGGGCTTAATCAGAGTTTAACTAGAGTTTAACTAGGGTTTACCTAGGGTTAACTAGGGCTTAATCAGGGTTTAACTAGAGTTAACTGGAATTAACTAGGGTTAACTGGGTTTAACTAGGATTAACTGGAGTTAACTAGGGTTAACTGGGTTTAACTGGGATTAACTGGGTTTAACTGGGTTTAACTGGGATTAACTGGGATTAACTGGGCTTAACTGGGCTTAACTGGGATTAACTGGGTTTAACTGGGGTTAACTAGGGTTAACTGGGTTTAACTGGGATTAACTAAGATTTAACTAGAGTTGACTGGGATTAACTGGGTTTAACTAGGGCTTTAATCGGACAGAGGTTTGGCTAGGCAAGGCAAGTTTTGAACTGGGATTTTGGGCAGAGGTTCGACTAGGCAGCGCTAGTTTTTAACCGGGATTTGGGCAGAGGTTTGACTAGGCGAGGCTAGTTTTTAACCGAGATTTGGGCAGAGGTTTGACTAGGCGAGGCTATATTTGAACCGGGATTTGGGCAGGGGTTTGACTAGGCGAGGCTATATTTGAACCGGAATTTGGGCAGAGGTTCGACTAGGCAAGGCTATATTTGAACCGGACTTTGGGCAGAGGTTCGACTAGGCGAGGCTATATTTGAACCGGAATTTGGGTAGAGGTTCGACTAGGCGAGGCTATATTTGAACCGAAATTTGGGCAGAGGTTCGACAGGCAAGCAGTCTAAACTAGAAATTAAAGACAAAACTAGAAACTAAGCAATTAATAAAGCTAAAAACTTGAAAGCAAGACTAGGGATAGAGGGATTACCTGCCCGAAAGTACGGCGAACTTTCGGACAAAGATGGATTCTCCAAAAAAACTAAAAATTTAGTGTTTCGGAAATGAAACTCGAAAAACCAAGGAGAGAGGAGTGAAAATGAATGAATTTTGAAGGAAGGGAGGAGGGGTATTTATAGGGTCTCGGAATAGTGCCCGCGCCTTTTTAAAGGGCGCGATTTATTATATTTTAATGAATAGCAAAGCGGTGCGAACAGTGAGTCGGCAACGCGTCGACGGGATATTTTTTTTAAATCCGCGCCTTTTTAAACGGCGAGATTTTAATATATTTAATTGTGAACAAAAATAATAATAAAAAATGAAGTTTGCCATGGAAGAGGGGCCGACATGGTCCCGCGCCTTTTAAAAGGGCGAGCTTGCCCCTTAGGGCCTGTTTGGCCCTTCAAAAAACTGATTTTTTGGGTTTTTTTGTTTATACCCCTATTTGCCGAAAAACTGTTTTTATCGTCTTAAGCACATTTTGAGCCCAAAAATAGTCAAAATTGAACTGGTAAAATCCAGAATAATATTTCAGATAAAATGTGGATTTTTCAGAACTTTTTAGGGGCGTTTTGGTCAATTTACACTCCAGGGGCATTTCGGTCAATTTCAACCGTTTTAAGTTTAATTTAACTCCAAAAATAGCCAAAATTTACCAAAAATTTTATGAAATCATTTTAAACAAAATGAAAACTTTTTAGCACTTTTTCAGGGGTATTTTGGTCATTTTTCACCCTAGGGGCATTTTGGTCATTTTTTTTTTACCTAAGGGGCATTTCTCGGAAATCGAAGCACATGGAAAGAGGGTTTTAAAAAAGAATTTTTAAAGGGGTGCAAAATTGGGGTGCTTACAAATATAATATAATTTTTTTTGAAAAGTTCAAGAGCGTCCACCTATCTAATGACTATTCCTTATTAAATAATTAAACAAAATAGTTTAAATTTTTCTTTTATGAAAATCCAATGGGACAAGTATCCCATGACTAATCCTTTACGGTATAACCAAATTCATTGGAATGCGATTAGAACACAAAACTCTTTTAACTCTAATTAACAATTTTAACCTTTAAAGTTATTTTTTTTCTTTTAAAAATCAAGGTTTTGTGGTTGAACTCTAAGGCTTAGTTCTTACCCAAAAAAAAAACTCTAAGGCTTAGTAAATCGTTATCACAATCAAGAGGTCCTACAACAAACATGTGTTAACCTGTGGGTTGTAACCAACTCCAAGGAGTCTGGTTCTTCCAGTAGAGGATTCTAAATCCTTAGTAAACTATATTTTTTTATAAAAAAAATTCAAATGCTGAGGGGCACCACTTGAGATCGAATCACAGGATTCGCAATTGAACTCGGAGAATGTGTCCCTTTTAATCCTATTAACTATGGTTAAGATTTACTAACACTTCAGGTTCAACAATATAACCTTATGTTGTAACAAAAATATTTTAAAAAATTTAAACTCTAATTAAGGAATTTTCACCCTTACGGTTAATATTTTTTTTGAAAAATTAAATTTATGTTGTTGAACCTCAAAGGTTAGTGAATCTTAACCACAATTAATAGGGGTTAAAAATGAACATGTGTTTGCATGTGGGTGCGATTGAACTCTCCCCTAATTCAGTTGCAATTGGTTGTGATTGAATCTCCATCCATCTCCATGCCCATGCTAAACCATGTATGATAAATACAGCCCCACCTTAGCTCCGCCCCAGATGATATGAATTATATTTCTTTATAAATTTTCTAATTTTATTTTCTAATTTTTTTTCACATATTATATGGTACTTTCTTATTTCTTTTTTTATTTTGCTAGTGAGACCATTTAGGGCGTAGACCACCCGAGCCCGTACATGATATGCGTGGACTCAAACAAAAAAAATTGTATTTGTGAATCAAAGCTTAGCCTCATATTTAATCTAGGCCTTTGGTTTATGAAAAACTTAATGAAAATTCTTTGTTAGGGAAAGGTAAGAAAATTATTTATTACGCAAACAGAATATTCCAATTGAAATAATGAAGGGATTAAGACTCTTTCGACTTTATTTCCGGTAACGCATCTTTCACACTAATCTTAACTTTGAGTCATACATTCTTTTCGGTGGAACCGCGTAGGATATTCCCACGTGGGCCATTGGGGCTTACTTACTACAACCGCGTAAAAAATGGCTGGTGATCTTCTCCGGTTGTAACCGGTTTTTGACAAAACCGGTTCTACGGGAGGCAAAATGTGTAATTATATGTAATTACTCATTTTGCCACCGGTGATGTGAAAAGGGAGCTCTGCTATATCATCGTGTTGGCCACTTTTGGAGTAAAATATTTCTTGAATTATTTACTATGTTTTGTAAAAGTCTCAAATAAGTAAATGGGATATGTAGGGGCGGTGCCAGGAATTAATTGTAGGGCACACATTTGGTTTAAGGGACAGAGGTTCAGGGCGGAACCCTTGGAAACAAATTAAGGGACAGAGGTTCGGGGCGGAACCCTTGGAAACAAATTTTGACGACTAAGTTTGTGGGTCATTTCATTCATATATTTTTTACATATCATACACGTATTGTTTCTTCTTGTTTATAGGACCAGTTGTCTTCTCCTACACATATTAGTTCTCCTTGTTTGCGGGAGCAGTTTCTCTTTGCCCTATGGGGATTCCCTATTAAATAATATAATATAATTTTTTTTGAAAAGTTCAAGAGCGCCCACCTATCTAATGACTATTCCTTATTAAATAATTAAACAAAATAGTTTAAATTTTTCTTTTATGAAAATCTAATGGGACAAGTATCCCATGACTAATCCTTTAAAGTATAACCAAATTCATTGAAATCCGATTACAACATAAAACTCTTTTAACTCTAACTAGTAAGGAACCCATGCAAATGCAAATGCAAAAAAAAAAAAAAAAGACCAACATGAAAATATTGATCAATATCAAAATATCAAAAAAATAAAGTTTGTTGGAGATCCAGAAGACTAGGCTAAACTATACAGAATGCATACCTAAATGATCACCATAATCTACAAATTGATTTAAGCACTCATAACATAAAAGGAAAAAAAAAGAATATTTGTAGGTTTAAAAACAAATGCTTGATTTCGTTGTAGGAATAATAGAGGATGGTGATTCCTTTGCAGAAATGTTTGATTTCATTACAACCCGGTCTTTGATCAAATCCCCACCATCATCACACCATTCATTTCATCGCTGATGTCGGCATCATGACATTGCCTGTTCTCCCAATGTGGTCACCATAGATTGACTTACGTCGTGTCTCCTTGCCGTTTGTAGCAGTCATGTACAAAGTAAACATGGAGCAGAAAGGTATTTACTGGGTGGTGGTACATGGAGCACTAACGAAAAGACCTTACTCAATTGAATAACAGGGTCTTGGAGAGATCCTAGCCATGCTTAGTCTATTCACTCTACGCACAACCCGTAGTGGTCACCTTCATGGTAAGCTATCGACATAATAATCACCAATATATAAGTAGGTATTTTTATAATTGATAGAACTCCTTAAATGATGTTGATCAAGCCTATCCAAAAAATCTTTACATGGGAAGAGAGATGGGTACAATGCTTTGGGCCTTGGGCCTTGGATGATTACACAGATTCTAAACCCTCTCCGAATAGTATTCATCAAAGATATAGCGTGGGTGAAATGTTACATTAGACCACACCCCTCTCTTCTAAGTTCCAACTGTTGTAATTTGTAAATGGACATTTGTAATGATTTGGACTCCAGCAACACTACTCGTACCATGTTAAATTCAACCACTAATAAAAGGACATGTGGCAAGAAGATAAAAAAAAAAAAAACCTCTCGATCCAACAACATGTGTATTGTCCCGGTTTATGGAGGCATAATTACTACACCTCTAAAACAACCATGTGTTAAAACAGTAGCAGTCCTAAAAGCACACACTCACAAATATGTTTCATCTTTCTTCTCACTCATTAATTGTTGTAACAGTTTTAACATTAACTAATTTATTAATAAAAAAAAATTTAAGGGATAGGAAAACAGCAAAGAGATTTTAAGAAAGGGAGAAATAGGAAAAATAGGTTTTAAGAGAAAAATAGGGGAAAAATATTTAAGAAGACCTCTCTAATTGCCACGTGTCCAAAACTTCCTCTAGAGTCACCACGTGTCCACCCAATCTGCTTGGGTTTCATAGGTAATAATTAACAACTTTAACTTTTAGAGTTATTTTTTCCTTCTAAAAATCAAGGTTTAGTGGTTGAACTCTAAGGCTTAGATCTTACCAAAAAAAAAACTCTAAGACTTAGTAAATCTTAATCACAATCAAGAGGTCCTACAAGAAACATGTGTTAACTTGTAGGTTGTAACCAACTCCAAGGAGTCTGGTTATACCAGTAGAGGATTGTAAATCCTTAGTAGACTATATTTTTTTATAAAAAAAATTCAAATGCTGAGGGGCACCACTTAAGATCGAATCACAGGCAATCACAATTGAACTCGGATAATGTGTCCCTTTTAACCCTATTAACTATCGTTAAGATTTACTAACACTTCAGGTTCAACAATATAACCTTATGTTGTAACAAAAATATTTTAAAAAATTTAAACTCTAATTAAGGAATTTTCACCCTTAGGGTTAATATTTTTTTTGAAAAATTAAATTTATGTTGTTGAACCTCAAAGGTTAGTGAATCTAAACCACAATTAATAGGGGTTAAAAATGGACATGTGTTTGCATGTGGGTGCGATTGAACTCTCCCCTAATTCAGTTGCAATTGGTTGTGATTGAATCTCCATCCACCTCCATGCCCATGCTAAACCATGTATGATAAATACAGGCTCACCTTGGCTCCGCCCCAGATGATATGAATTATATTTCTTTATAAATTTTCTAATTTTATTTTTATATTTTTTTTCACATATATTATATGGTATTTTCTTATTTCTTATTTTATTTTGCTAGTGAGACCATTTAGGGCCTAGACCACCCGAGCCCGTACATGATATGCGTGGACTCAAAAAAAAATAAATTTGTATTTGTGAATCAAAGCTTAGCCTCATATTTAATCTAGGCCTTTGCTTTATTAAAAACTTAATGAAAATTCTTTGTTACGCAAACAGAATATTCCAATTGAAATAATGAAGGGATTAAGACTCTTTCGACTTTATTTCCGGTAACGCATCTTTCACACTAATCTTAACTTTGAGTCATACATTCTTTTCGGTGGAACCGCGTAGGATATTCCCACGTGGGCCCATTGGGGCTTACTTACTACAACCGCGTAAAAAAAGACTGGTGATCTTCTCCGGTTGTAACCGGTTTTTGACAAAACCGGTTACTCCCCTGTGGTCACCAAATGACCCTTGTTACACTTCTTAACTGTGGTTAAGATTCACCTACCCCTAGGGTTCACCCACCTATATTTGGTTTTTAGAAAAAATATTTAAAATAAATTAACCCTAGGAGTTGATAAATTTTAACCATGGTTAACAAATTTTTTAAATATTTTTGAAAAAAACCAAGGATAGGTGGGTGAACCTTAAGGATGAGTGAATCTTAACCATAATTAAGAGGTCTCAAAAGGCACATGTGGCCACATCAGGAGTGTAACCGGTTTTGGCAAAACCGGTTACAACTGGAGAGGATTAGGTGCCAAAAAAACCCATAGGTCTATTGTGCGCGTGCAAAAGTCAACGAATGTGTGCGTTCAATTCTGCCCAAGAGATTTGGGCCTACCCTTCATCGTGGAACATGTGTATAAATCAGAGTTAGGATGGGCAACAACGCTAAGCTGTTGCCCAGTTGTGCCCAAAAAAAAACATGGGGGCCATCTATATTGTATGGGGCCTATCCTATTGAATGTAGGCCCATGTTTTTACGTACACAACCAATCAACAGCGCAACTCCAAACTCTATAAATCATGGTGTAAATGATGGGATTCTCTCGGTTTATAACTTGGAGATGATATTACAACCCCGCCTCTTGCATGAGTGGTAGGGGTGCTTTAATGGAAAAGGTCTGGGAATTTAATCCTACCCGGGTATGAGTTGCAAGAGCTCCAATTCCCAAGCTAACTTCTGACTCTCCACCATGGGCCTGTCCCAGAGATAGTGTATCTTACGGAGGTGTGACTCGTGTTCGAGTCTTGGTGTGGCTGTTGACGCCCACCTTGAGTGCTAACCCCTACTTAGTTAAGTTAAATGGTTAGGACTATCCCAACAAAAAAAAAAGTGTTTAAATATCAAGCGGAGCTCCGGACGGTGCGGAGCACACCGAATTAAACACGTCTTGATTTTCTATTAAACGCGTCTTGAGTTGCCATATAAGAACCCATGTCCCCCAAACATCTATCAATCTGCTCTTTCGATTGAATTTCAGCGTTTAATGCTTTTAATCACTTCCCCATCTTACTCGTCATGGTGCTTGTCTTTCAAGAATTGTACACTCCCTTATATTCAACCCAATGATGAGATGGAGGTGACCATGCACCCCTAGCTTCTTCAATGTCCATCAGAAGAGCTTTGTCGATATCATGAGGGAGAAGAACTTGGAGAGTCTTTCTCGGATTGGAGGAATTGAAGGGGTAGCTACGAAATGGAGAGTGGAATTCTTGGAGATGATGCAGAATTCACAAGCCGTAGTATTGTGTTTGGTTCGAACACATACCAGTAAAAGGCTTCCTCATTATTGTAATTTGAAGCTTTCAAGGATATATACAACCATCCTCATACTTTTGGGCTGTGCCACCCTCTCTCTTGGGCTTGGCATCAAACAACGTGGCCGTCTCTGCGATGAACGACTTCAAGCAGTCGAAACAGTTCTAGAAGCTTTCAGAAGAGAGCAACAAAGTCTGGGTGGAAATTGTGAGAGATGGACGGAGACATCATCTGTCTAAAGATTGGAGATCAAATTTCAGCTGACGGATTGTTCTTGGACGACCAGGTGGGCAAGTCGAGCATGACAGGAGAGAGTGACCATGTGGAAGCCATAATCCCTTCCTATTCTCCGGCGGCGTAAAGGTGGCCGACGGATTGATCTTGATATGGGGAAGGTCAACAAGCTGACTTCTTACATAGGGAAGGTCGATTTGGTGATGGCTTTCGTCGTTCTCCTGGTGTTGCCGGTGCGGTGCGTTATTTCAGGGGTACTAGAGACGATGAAAATGGAAATCTGGAGTTCAACAGAAGCAAGACTAAGGTCAACGATGTGATGAAGGCAGTGATGAGTATAGCCCTCAATTCGGAGATGGAATGTAGCGGGGTCTTGATGATGAGGAAGAACAGCATGAAGACAATTAATGTGCAATAGAAAAGAGCTGCCCGTATGATATTGGCAATGTGTCTAAAACTACTAGTAAGAGAGAATTGGGATAATAGAAGCAATGGATCGACGAAGGTGAAAGGATGAAGTTCAAACAAATAATTAAGGAAATTGTAGCTAAAAACCTCCAGTACATCGGTTTTTCCCACAAGCAAATCGCAGAAGAAGATTACGGTGGACACTCCCATCAAAATGAAGAGAAAAAGGGACTGAGCTTGTTAGGACTAATGGATTTGAAAGACCCATGTCGAACAAAGGTGAGAACAATTGTAGAAGCTTGTAGAAATGCTGGAGCGAACATCAAAATGATAACTGGAGACAATGTGTTGACTGCTAGCTAGATCAAAAGTTACCCTGATCGACAAACTGCTGCAACAAAGTTGATCACATGAGCAACAATTAACATTCACTATGAATTGGAACTGGATCCTACATCTTCATGTGAGTAGTTTCAGAATTCTACACCTTGTTTCAGGATTCAAATCCTCATCAGGCTCAATTACCCCTCATTCGGTGGCTATAACTCTAGTAGTGAACACATTGTCTCCGGTTATCATTTTGATATTCACTCCAGCATTTCTATAAGCTTCTACAACTGTTCTCACCCTTGGTCGACATGGGTCTTTCAAATCCATTAGTCCTAACAAGCTCAGTCCCTTTTTGTCTTCATTTTGATGGGAGTGTCCACCGTAATCTTCTTCCGCGATTTGCTTGTGGAAAAAACTGAAGCACCGGGAAGCTTTTAGCTACCATTTCCTTAATTATTTGTTCGAACTTCATCCTTTCACCTTCATCGATCCATTACTTTTATTATCCCAATTCTCTCTTACTAGTAGTTTGGACACATTGGCAATATCATACGAGCAGCTCCCTTCCAATGCACATTAATTGTCTTCGTGTTGTTCTTCCTCATCAAGATCCCGAGACATTTCTTCTCTGATTTGAAGGCTTCAACTTGGAGGGCTGTGCAACTATGAGTCACTTCATCCATATCTATACCCAACTCCAAGACAGCCAAAGAAAATGGCTTTCTTAATGGGGTTACTACAGTTATAAAATTTTCAGTTTAAATGTTATTATAATTTGAAATGTAAGTAATTTATAGATTAGTAAAGTATTTAAATGGGTTAGGCGAGTGGATTGGAGTTCGGGAGTTCTTTTATTGAGTTGTGTTTGGATTCCCTGTTTTCAGTCCGTTTCTGTTCGGGCCAGGTTTGTGTTTGGGTCTTTTTAATGGTTTGAAAACCGCACCTGCATCCAACCCAACCTGTTTACCCCCCAACCCAAAATTAATAACCCAATTATCAAATCAAATATTGACCACATTTTCTATTATCTCATTGCTTCTCCCTGTAAATAAAGAATTTCAATGAACATTTTTTATTTTATTTGTAATAATTAGTAAGCAACTTTGTATTACTTTTTTTTTGTTGGAACTCGGGGTGTCCCCAACCCTTTGGATCGGGACTAATCCCCGAGGGTGCAAAACATGTTTCTTATGGACAGTTGCTTTGTTATATTTAAATTATGAGTCATTCATGGATGTTCCTTTCTGACTGGATTTCTTACACTGGATTTCCATTTGGTATTAACTTTGTATTACTGCGACGAGAGAGAAACAAAGGGTGACCCAATGGATTGGCCCTGAATTTTTTACATGGAAATCAATGCTCTCATTCATGGCTTTTTGAGCTAGATAGTGTGTCATAGAATTCGCTATGCCGCTTACGTGCTGAAAGCTGGCCTCCTTACAAGATTACTGAAATAGTAGGATGTTGTCTATAATAGAGAGGATTTTAGTGTGGATTTGAGCAGTGATCCTAATTAGGAAGTCGATACTCTCCCTTGCATCTGACTCAATCACTATCTTGGTCCAACAATTATCAACATCCGGTTCAGGAAAAATTAAATGGATAAGTCACTTAGCTTGGGAGTTGGGACCAACCCCTTGTAAAGGTCCGCACATCCACTGTCCAGTCAAATTATGAGTGGGGACTAGATGAATGGTAGTAATCATTGAAAATGGACTTTAATTAATTTAAGCAAATGTATCTTAATAGTTTTATTTCCAACCAAAAGTTTCTGTTGAGGGTCACCAATTGTTATCTTATTAACTTACTCTTTGAATTCTTCATATTATTTCATTTTATAATTCTTTCTTCTTTTATTAACCTCTATAGTTAGGTTTTGAATCTTAAAACACTTTTGCATGAATCGTATCCTGGTTGATAAAATCTTTGTTTGATTTCTCATATAAACTTAAAATTTTCCTAGTAGTATTAAGTATTTTATTAAAGAAATATTATAGTAAGAAAATAATAATGTAATATCTATGACATATTGGTTCCGTCCTTCCGACCACCTATTTCCCTAATATGTTGTTGTACCTGCAATTCTGTTTTTTTAAAGTTTATTAGCAGAGCAAGCCTGCAATTCTGTTTTTTTTTTTTTTAAGTTTATTAGTAGAGCAAGCTTTGTTGTCATGAGAATTCACAACAGCAACCCATAATATAAGCTCGCACTTTGCTTTAATAATACATTTTTGATTTGAAATCACACAATCCATATGTGGTTTCAAATTAATTTTATAATTTTTTTTCCGAATTTTCCGTATCATTAGTGTTACTTGCATAGCAAAATTTGTTGTATACCCAAACTTATTTGTTTTGTAAAATAAAATATGCAAATTATGATTTTATTCTTTTAAATGATGGATATTATTTTCGTAATTAATCTTTTATTTCTTTCTTTCCTTATTTACATTCATGTTATTTTCGATGCATGGGGACTTCGATAGGAAAATTTTTCTAGTGCTATTGATTGCATTTGGACTTATAGGTTGTTTGTTCAATGTGTATTTTGACCATCATTTGCGACTCAAATAAGAAATTTATGTACATTTTCAGCACAAGGATCAACTATAGAATTTTTAAAGTGGGAATTTGGTTTGTATAAGGGTAGATTTTGATTTAGAAATAGTGTTCCAGTGAAATTTAGTTTTGTAGACTAAGAAGTTTCAAACAAGTAATGAGTAACATATAATTTTTTGTTTCCATCCTATATTTATTTCAAATGTAAATTGACTTTTTTGTTTCTAAGCCACAACTAATGACTTTTTTTTTATTTCAAATGGGAAATTGATAATAATTTTTTTTAAAAAAACTCTCCATGTATCTACTATCGAGAGCTGGACCATTTGATTGAAAATCCAATGGCTCCATGTCCACACATGCTTTAAGGGATGGCCTCACTTAATGTTTGACACCGTTAGATTGAAAATCCAACAGGCCAACTCTCAATAGTAGTTATTATTTATAGTCTTAAATCATTTCCCTTTCAAATGTATATTTATTTAAATCATTTTGTTTTGTTCTATTATTGTGTGATGCACAGAATTTTTTATAATGTTTAATTAAAAAGAAAAAAGGAAAGCAAAATGAAACCTAATCAACCGCGCAAAATGAGACCTAATCAACCGCACAAAATATATAGCTTTTTTTTTCATCATCTTTTTGTGGAACGCTAGATTAAAGTTGGCTATTGTGCTATCCCTTCATTCAAATCCATGTCATCTGAACAGGTACCTATCTATCTCATGTGCTCTGCAACTTTTCCCGACCCCATTTCAGCCCTTACCTCTGGCGGTGGTCCCCTCCTACTACCTTCACCCTCTAACTTACTAACCTACCTATTTTCGATTCCCTCCTCAGTTTCTTTTCGTAGTCCCACCATCACCTTTCAATCTATGCCGCTAATATCTCAGCGTACTATTACCCAGTGGCCATGGATAACACAAACCACACTACCATAGAAATGGAGAACCCAGAATCCCTAGCCGAAGAAATGAGCCATCGCCTGACTCTTCAAAACTTAAACAAACCCATCAGCATTGCCCCATCCATGCTCCTCGATGTCCTGTCGGAGTTTAAAAATAGTATCATCGGCAAGCTATTCTTGGACAGACCCACCAACCTGACTACTGCCAAACGAACTACAATCAAAGCATGGAATTCAAAAGGTCTGGTAAGTGCCGTCAACCTTGAAAATGACTTCATTTTATTTAAGTTCTCCAACAGCACTGAGGTCAATCATGTACTAGAGCACCAACCGTGGTCATTTAATACACCCTCTCTTGTTGATGAAATAAAAACCTGGTATTATAGTGGCTGAGCTGTCCCTTACCACCATCCCTTTATGGGTGCAAGTCCACGACCTCCCCCTGAGAGTGGGAGAGGCTATTGCAGCAAGGATTGGAGATTTCAAAGAAGCCGACTTAGCCGGACAAAGTCCTACCCGGGGAAAATTTTCTGAGGATCCGTGTCACTGTTCACATCTCTCATCCACTAAAACCCTATGTGATCTTACCCATGACGACCATCAATCCACGTACCCTAGAACCCATCACCACTCCTACACCATTCCCTATCACATATGAAAAATTACCCACTTGCTGCTATAGGTGTGGACGTATGGCCCATGATGATAAACATTGTTCCTACTCATCACCTGAACCTATTGTTGATAATAGGAGTTCCACTCCTCACACCAGCTATTTGTTTGGGCCATGGCTTCGAGCTGAATCTTTCACTTTAAGAGCAGGCCTCAAGCACTTGCTTTGGTCTGAGCTGGAGCCCTCCGGACAGTGTCCAGAGAGGAAAGCTCGCCGGAGAAGATGGGAAGTGAGAGGTCTAATCCCAATACTGACACAGAGCAACGCTCTCCTATATGTACACATACGGTCACGAGAGAAGGTAAACAACTATTGTAAAATATGTTGAGAGAGTCGGCGCATGTCAAGCTTCCTGCAGCGATCGTCAATGCTTCCTCAATACCTCCAGGACAAGTGGCAAACAAATTCTTGAAGGACTAGGTTGTACTAATCATCAGGAAGGTGGGTTGTCCACATGAAACCCTTGTCGAAAACAACTGGATAATGACCTACATCCCTCACCATTATCAAAAAAAGGGCTACTGGTCCAATCTTAATATCACATAAACATCCCCATCAGCCTCATTCTCTGACATGGTGCAAGATGAAACGCCCATAACCCAATCGGAGCCAAATACCCAGCCAACCAAATTTGAATCCATATCCGAAATAATAACCATATCCAACACTCACAGCTCCTCCAGCCCACCCAAGCCTATCAACTCCCCACAGATTACTCTGGGCTGTTTACAGAAACCGGCACCCATTCTAATCAGGCCCAAGTCTACAAAAGCTCCATCAAGAACCAGCAAACCAAGTATCCCACAAAAGTTCAGATCAAAGACTCCAAACAGGCCCATGAATCCAGTTTGCTCAATAACTGAAGACAACCATCCCCCGGTGGAGATGCAAATCCGCTCTCAGTCTGCACCTTCAGGAATCTCTCCAGGTACAACAAACAACAAGTTATCATCCTTGATTGGGGTAGTTGCCAGGGAGCAATCACCCCAGCCCCAATGAAGGCTTTAGCATGGAACTGTCAGGGGTTAGACTAACCCCGGACAATTCGTATCTTGAGGGACTTGGTCCTTCGTCACAGGCCCCATGTTGTTTTTTTGATGGAGACAAAGAACAAGAAAAAAGTTATTGATCATGTGGTGAAATCGTGTAAGCTTTCAAATGTGTTCTCAGTTGATCCAGTTGGTTTATCTCGAGGTCTTGTCTTACTATGGCCAGATTCCTCTAGTATCCCAAATTTTGAATCAAATGTTAATTGCATTGATTTAGGAATCAAATCTCATCTTAGTGATTGGATGATTTTTTGTCTACGGTCCTACGGAGATTCATAAGAGGAAAGATCTATGGAAGAAGATTGCGAGGATGGTTGATAGAGTCCATCCATGGCTATGTATGGTAGATTTCAATATTTTGACTGTGGAGCAAAAAAGGAGGAAACAGCCCACTTCCTTCTCAACTCAAGCCCTTCCAAGACATGGTCTCATCGGCCCACCTATCGGATTTGGCCTACCAGGGGTCATGCCTCACATGGTCCAATAGGAGAGATAACCCGGATTTCATAGCTGCTCGTCTTGATCGAGCTCTAGCCAACCCGACATGGTGTGGGATGGCTCTAAATGCTTTGGTCCATATCTATCCAGCGATTGGATCTGATCATAGCCCCGTTCTAGTCTCGGTTGATGGTCCCTATTGCCCAAGAAAAAATCTCTTTCGGTACAAAGAAATGTGTAGAAATCACCTAGACTGCCAAGAGGTGACTGGGAAAGCATTGTGAGAGGTCCCAGATGTTTAAACTTTGCAAAAAAAAATCTAGCATTGCAGAGAAGACCTTATTAGATGGAATTAACAATCTTTCGGCTATCTCCCGGAAAGAATTCAAAAGCTAAAACAAAGGATTGGCGATCTACAATCCCAAGATCAAACAGAGCAGATTATCCATAACAAATAGGTTCTCACTATTGATCTTCATCAGGCCTACCACCAAGAGGAGACGATGTGGAGACAAAAGTCTAGATCTGAATGGATAATGCTCGGAGACAGAAACATGCGTGTGAACAAGGATTTCTGGTCCCCGCCCACGAGGAGGGATGCTGTCCTGGCGATGTGGTCAATTGATTTTATGTTTAAAGTCGCCACTTATTTATTCTGTAGGGATAAGCCTCATTCAATGGATAAGGTCTTGATCTGCTTAGAGTTCTAGGTAAGAGACTCGGTTAAGTCCGGGGAAGATGTTAGGCACCCCGGTACTTCCGTTTTACAACGATTGCCTACTTACTAGGTTTAAGCCAATTAAGATCAAGATGTCATTCAAATGTCGTTGATTTAGTTTATACTAACCCAAGAAGGGAAGAGCTAAGCTAGGGTCGGGCCGAAGTTGGGCTACCTACGTACTCACATTGGGGTGAAATCAGACCGATCATAATTCTGGTACATGAGCATGTGCCGAGGCTAAGGGGAGTATGTTGTGTATGCATCAAGGGTGGGTTAGGGTCTAGTCCGGTAGACTAGGGTTGAGTTGACTGGGTTGGTCAAGTGCTTAGTTTGATTGGGCCGGCAGGCCAAGGTTGAAGTCCGGTAGGCTTAGGCCCGGTAGGAAGTCTGGTAGACTAGGGTTTGGCCCGGTAGGCCAAGGGTGAGCCTGGTAGGCCTAGGGTTAAGCCCGGTAGGCTTGGATTGGCCTGGTAGGCCTAAGGTTAATCCCGGTAGGCTTGGATCGGTCGGCCCGGTAGGCTTAGGGTTAAGCCCCGTAGGCTTGGATCGAGTCGGTAGGCCTAGGTTTGAGGTCCAGGTTTGCATTATGGATTTTAAGTGTTTTTCCCAAAATGACCCAAGTTAAATGGGCTAACTATGGTTAAACATGGGTTTTAACCATGGTTAGTCCAAGTAACCAAGGTAGGGGCATGTTTTGCATATTTTATTGCCTTTTGTGATTTTTGAGAATTTAACCAAGGCTCAAATAGGCTTAACCATGGTTAAACCAAGTATTAACCATGGTTAAGCTCATCTAACCATGGTTAGGCATGAGCATGATCCACAAGAGGTTTCTGCCATTTTATAATTTTTTGGAATCTTATGGATTTTTCCAAGTTGATTTGGTGAACTAACCGTGGTTAAGGTTTAACTATGGTCCAGTTTAACCATGGTTAGGGCCAAGTAAGGTCGGGGGAAGCTCGGGTTGGATCCCAGGGGTCATGCCAAAGTCAATAGAGGGCCCCCATGGGCTATGGGCCCACTGTAGGGCCCAAAAATGCTCAAAATGCACTCTGTCGATAAAGGTATTACCGACAAAGGCAGTGATTTTTTGGCAACTTTGGCCCCCTGTAACTCAAGTTAGGGAAGGAGTTGAGGGGCCTACAACCCATGGTTTTGAAACCTGAGATGAGGGGAGTAAAATGGACCTGGTATGGGCCTTAGGGGTGGCCTGGTATGGGCGCCACGAAGTGTCAAAGTGGCGCTGCCACTCGTTTACATAAAATGATGAATGTCGGCGCTGGTATTGCCGACATTCTGAGCAGTTATTGTCTTTTAGATTTTAACCCTAGTTATGCTTAACTAGGGCTCTGATGGTCCTCGGGTAAGTTGTAGGGGAGATCCTGGGGATCAACCCTAGCCCTGGGTTGGGCCCTGGGGAGGCTCAGGTGGGGCCCACGATGGCCACAAAGACAAGCTGCAGGGGTGTCGGTACTGAGTTTACCGACATCCTGAATTTTGTTTTAGAAATTAAAAATCATCATGTGGGCTGCTACGGGGAGTGAACTAGGGGTTCCCTCATGACTTGAGGGACCCCCAGGCCCTTTTGGAGCTACTGGTGGTGGTATTCTTCTCTTAGGGGATTCCCCACACCTATGGTGAAGGTGGAGGAGCCCCCTTTAGTGGGTTTTTTTATACAAAACCAAAGAAAATAGTCCCCTGGAAGGACCAGGGGGTCACATGGGATGTTAAAGCAAATACAAGGATGGGTAGGGGAAGCCCTACCCTGCTGTGATGCTCCCAGAGCTGTTGGAGGTCCTTAGGAGGGGCGGTGGCGCTGAGGTGGAGCTAGGCGGTGCTGCACAGGGGCAGTGAGTGATTGAGGGTGCTGCTACGACCCCAAATGGGAGCTGGGAAGGCATGAGGATCTGAGGGTATGCCTAAAATCTAACAGGGGTTCAGATAGAGCTTCTAGAGTGGAGTTTATAGGCTATGGGGTGTCCCCTTTATAGGCTAGGGGTTCGGGACACCCCTAGTATAAGGACGGTGGTAGGTGGATGCTCAGGAGGTCGGAGTGGAGCTGCACAGGTGTGCCTGAACCCTGCAGGGGATGGCGTGCTACAGGAAGAAGATAAACAAGGTGTCGGTAATAGGATTACCGACACCCCAAATGCTTGCAAAAACAGGATGTCGGTAATCCAATTACCGATCCCATGGGTTTTTATCCAATAGGCCCTCGGCCCTGACAGCATGCGCACTTGATTGAGGTTTTTTGAATTTTATTGAGCCCCTGCTTGGGCCCAAGCCGAGTTTGAGGGTTTTGGGGTCCTACGGCTTAAGCCCTAAGGGCCTAGGGCTTACTAGGGCTTGTACTAGGCTTGGTTTAGGTTAGGGCTAAGCTAGGGCTAGGCTAGGGTTTTCCTTGGGTTAGGGTTTAACTAGGGTTTGGTCCTAGGGTTCGGTCCTAGGGTTCACCTAGGGTTAGGTTAGGGTTAAAACCTAAGGTTTGCTAGGATTTGCTAGGGTGTTACCTACGGTTTGGGGACCTAGGCTGGGGATTAACCATGGTTAAGGGACTTAACCATGGTTGGCCAGGGGTGTAAAAATTGGATGCTTACAATGCGCTTTTTTCATACAACTGCAGTCCATAGGCGACAAAGAAATCATCTATTAACCATCAAACGGGAGGATGGTCAGTAGACTCAATCTGAAGGAGAGATGGAAACGGTTATTGTAAAGCACTTTGAGGAACTCTTTTATTCGTCAAACCCGACAAAACTTCAGGAGATATTGGAGTCTGTTCAACCCAAGGTCTCGGCCCAAACCAATCTAAATCTATGTAGGGTCGTGACTAGGAGTGAAGTCAAGCAAGCAATATTTAGAATTGGCCCGCTGAAGGCGCCTAGACTGGATGGGATGTCTGGTATTTTTTTCACAACAATTGGGAGACAATTGGGGATGATGTGTGTGAAGCAGTTCTCACTTTCTTTCAAAATGGCTTCCTTTTGCTCCAAATCAATTTCATTCATACCGTGTTTATCCCAAAAATTCAAAATCAGGAAAGTATGGCTCACTATAGACCGATTAGCCTATGCAATGTCACCTACAAGATTATAGCAAAAATCCTAACCAATAGACTCCAGAATTTTTTGGACGATATCATTGATCCGACTCAATCCGCTTTCATTAATGGGAGGCAAATCATGGGTAACGTTTTTATGGCTCAGGAAGTGTAACATTTTCTCAAAAGAATGAAAAAAGGGCCCAATCGCTACGCAACCATCAAACTTGATATGAACAGAGCTTATGATAGAGTGGAGTGGAAATTTCTTTTTGCTATAATGGCAAAGTTAGGATTCTCTGAAGACTGGATTCACTGGATTACTCAATGTATTACCACGGTGCAGTACGTAGTCATGATCAACAACGAGCCAAAGGGTTTCATCACGCCTTCTAGGGGCCTGCGGCAAGGTGATCATCTTTCTCCTTGTTTCTTATTTGTGCTGAGGCTATGTCTAGTATGTTGTAGAAATCAAGCTTGGGAGGCCAGATTAGTGGCATCAAATTAGCTCGTGTAGTGCCTAATCTCTCCCATCTCCTATTTGCGGATGATTGCCTTACTTTCATTAAGGCCAATATGGAGGAATCAGGTCACCTTCTCAACCTCCTTGATGACTATGGAAAAGCCTCGGGGCAACTGATTAATTACAAAAAATCTGGCATCTCTTTTAGTTCCAAAACCCCTTCCCGCTTTCATCGTATTATTTCCCGGAATCTACATATCCGGAGTTTTGCATCTCCAAAAAAATATATGGGTTTTCCCACCAAGTTGGATTGATCAAAATGGAAAGCTTTTGAACAAATCAAGCTCAAAATGACGCAAAGGATGCAGGGGTGGTCTGCCTCTCTTCTCTCTCAAGCGGGTCGGGGTGTGCTTATTTGGGCAGTGGTGCAGGCCATCCCAGCATATACTATAAGTTGTTTCAAGCCCTATCTTTGGTGGATCAATGATGCTAACAAGGTTATTGCTTGGTTTTGGTGGCATCATTCAAATGAGAGGAAACTTCACTGGCTTAGTTGGAAAAAATTGTGCCCCCTAAAGACAAGGGTGGTATGGGGGATTTCACGATTTCCAGGCTTTCAACCTAAGCCTTCTGGCGAAACAGGGATGGCGTATTATTAACCAACCCGATGCTCTTTGAGTAAGAATCCTAAAAGCCTGATATTTCCCTAGATCTTCATTCCTGGAAGCTAGGACTGGAAGCCACCCATCTTGGGTTTGGAAAAGTTTGTTAGCTGGGCGAGATATTTTGTTGGAGGGTGTCCGCTGGTAGGTTGATTCGGGTAATATTGTTCGAGCTTTTAAAAACCCTTGGATCCCATCCATCCCCCAATTCAAACCAATTCCCCTTCCCAACATGGCAAACTCTAAAATTTTGATGTCTCAATTTATTACCAAGGAGGAAGGCATCTAGGATTTGCCTAAACTTCATCGTTTTTTTTACCCCCTCAACAATCTCAGAGATTCGAAAAATCTCAGTTAGCTCCCATAATGGCAATGATCGTCTGGTTTGACATTACAATTCCTTGGGGAAATTTGAGGTTCAGTTAGCAGCCCATCTGGCCCATCATTTTCTTGCAGCAAAACAAGCATCCTCCAGTTGCGTAGGAGTCGAGCACGAGAATATGAAATGGAGCCTGATTTGGAAGCTCTCAATCCTCCCAAAAATTCAAGTTTTTATTTGGAGGGCAGACAACAATGCTCTAGCTGTCGGCCAAAATCTCAGGAAGAGGAATATCCCAATAGATCCCCACTACCCTCTATGCCAGGAGCAAGATGAGTCAGTTCTCCACCTCTTGGTGGACAACCCTTTTGCCAAGGCCATATGGTTTGGATCTCCTTTAGCTATCACGACCTCTATTTTAGATAACACCTCGTTCTTGGGCTGGAGGAGTAACTAAGCGAAGACGAGGGACTTCAAAGCTGAGAATTTTCGAGTAGCCTCCCAAATCAGCATCATTCTATGGCACATTTCGAAAGCTTGTAATGAGTTCATTTTTGAAGGGAAAAATCCAAATCCTATAGACCTTCACCGTATTATGCAGTTTTCTTGTGAGCTGCGAGGATGCAACACTATCCTGCCTTAGTCACTCAGCTTACCATTCAGAGAGACGTCAAATGGCGGCGGCCGCTTGATCAAGGATGGCTCAAGATCAATGTCTACAGAGCGGCCTTACTGAATCTCAATATCGCGGGTGCGACAACTGTAAACACAAAAATTTACCGCATTTCCTCCCCTCTCAACTCTAAGTGTCGAGATAAGGTCCGAGAGTAGAGGAATAACGCTAAATTTATTCTAAGAGTTGCCACCTACTTAGGGGAAGTAGGATCCCAAGATAAATCCAAAATAAGGGGTCTACGGTCCAAAGTAGTCTAGGTAAGAGATCCCTTTAGGTCCTGGGGAAGGGGTTAGGCACCCCAGGACCTCCATCCAATGATGGTAACCTACTCATTAGGTCCAAGCAAAACATTTGAAATCACTTAAAATTTCCTAAATAATTATTAATTTTGCTAATCAAACACAAATCAATATGGAGTGTAAAAATTTTATTTTTGGTTGGGTTCAAACCCTGGTTCGGGCTGCCTACTTATCCGGTTAGTCGGAATCAGACCCTCATAGTAGTTCGGGGTCCGTGACTGTTTTTATACTCGTTTCGGAATGTGGTCACTTCCAACTCGTGTTTGAGTTGGGGGGATGTGGAATTGAGATTTATGAATCTCATTCCGAGAGACGGTTGCGTGGCTAGGTGCTCGTGGGGGAGCTCTAGGGGGCGTTCATTTATTAGGGTAGATTTCTTTTTCATTTTAGATTTTTTGAATGTTTTTGTTATTTTGTATTTTTTGATTTTTTTGTATTTTTTAATTTTGGCAAGTTTAACTAGTCAAGAACTAACCTAAGTGCCCAAGGTAGGCAAAAGGAAAAATAAACTACGCCTGATCTTATGATTGCACACACATGGGTTAAATTACAAAGCGAATACTTAACCATGCATTGTTAAAAAATAAACCAAGCCGAGGCCAAAATGAAGCTAATGGGCCAAGGCCCATTGACCACTAATCGTCAACTGGCTTTGGCTCAAAAGCATATTCTGAGAAATGATCCAAGGCCCAATTAAAAGGCTTAATTTCTTACAAAGATACAATCAAAAGTTAAATGAAGATCAGGTCGGGACCAACCAACTATAAAACTATTGTGCCAAGGTTAATTGATCTATGCCGAACATAGTCAATTAACTCTGGTCCAATAGTATAATCTGAGGCCAAGTTCAATCCAAGGGTTAAATTTTAAACAAATGTGAAACCTTAATCCTGAGGCCAGGAAAATGGAATGAAACAAAAACAAACAAAAGGAATAGCCACTGTCATTGCCTAATTTGGCTCAAAGGCTAACCTTGGCCTCCAATAAAATTTAGCTCAAACCACGAAATACAAATCTGCTACAGGTTTTTAAAATTCTTTTTGAGTTTTTAGAAGTCAAAACAACATGAAAAACTTGCTAGCCCTATGGTTTTGCAATGAACGGCCACTTCCAAATTGCTCTTACTGATTTAAAACCTGATTTCAAATTTTGAACAGAAAACCTCTCTACTTTTAGATTTCAAAATAGTTGGTCTCGGCCTGATCTCTTAACCTTAGCTTCCAGGTCTTAAAATACAAGAGAAAAAGGGAATCCGACCATTGTTTGATCCCAAACAATATATCATAACAAAAAAATTAAGGAAAATCGTAGAATTAAAGAAGGGGAAGAAGTCATACCTGACCCAGGTTGGGCGTGAAGGGTGACACAGTAGAGACCGTGGACTGTTGCTCCAGTTGGAGGAGACAATGAAGAATTTCGCCGGAGAGGACGAAATTGCTGATCTGATCGTAGCTGGTGGTTAATAGAGAACCCGAGAGAGAAAGAGATCTGCACGAGAAATCACCAGACAGAGTTTTCGCCGGCGAAAAAAAATCTGGTGAAGATGTGCTGTGCGTGACCGTCGACGGAGCTGTTATGGCGGTTCAAGCATGCAAAGGTTTTTGCCACTTTGGATGGCTAGAGATGATGGCCGGAGCTCGAACCGAGCCGAGATCTCTGCTGATCTAACGATAGGGGCTGCTGCAGTGGCGCGATCTCGCCGGAGAAGATCCTGTGATGGAGAGATTGGACTACTGTTGGATTTACGGATCAGATCTGAAGGAGAATCCATTGATTGGAACGATGAAGATGATCGGAGATGATAGGGATTACGCAAATACAATAAATCTTGCCGGAAGTGATGAAGGCTAGGGAATCCGGTGCGAACTTGGTCTGGATCACAGATTCACTTCCAACGGGAGATGAGGTGCGGCGGTGGTGGCCAGCTGCAACTGCGTAGGTTCTATGGTGAAAATAAACAAATCTGATTTGGAGAAGAAGACTGCTACTGTCGCAACTTTCCGGAACTCTATGATGCCGGCAATGGAATGGCCGAAGTTTAGATTGGAGGTGACCAAAAATGGCAATCGAATTCCCCGGAAATGAAGCTAGAGAAATGGGAGAGAGGTGATCTGCCGGAACTGGGATTCGTCAGAGCTGGACCAGAGAATAGGGAGAGAGAGGGGGCTCTCTGCGGTTGCTTCTCACCGAGTGAGATTTTAGGGTTTCGAATACCCCTCTCTTGATCTTATAGACATGGGTATGGGCTTTTGGGCTTTAGAAGACCCTGGATTGAATTTGGGGTTTGGTTTTTAGGAATTGGATGGGGTTTGGTCTTGGTCTTGAACTTGGACTTGGACCTCTCTCCAACTCTCTCAATCTTTCTCTCTCTTGAGACCAAATAAATAATGTGAAAAATAAATTAAAGAAATATATAAAAATAATTAATTAAATTAAATTAGAAAAAAGAATTTTAGGGGTGTAAAAATGGGGTGTTCACAACAACTATTGTTAGAAACCACGATGGTATAGTGGTGCAGACGTGCCGCAAAACCATAGAGGATGGATCAGCGCGGAGAGCAGAAGCCGAAGCCATCAGAATAGCTTTGCAAATGACATCCTTCCATCCGTGGCATCGAGTAATCTTTGAATCAGCTGCTAAATCAATCATTGACATCTTAAATAATTCGAACTAGTTCGGTCATTGGGACAATCAAGCCATTCTGGATGATATTCTATACCTGGAGAGCTTATGTAGGTCTATAGAGTTCAGACACTGGGACCCCGACCATGGACCAGGGCCATTGTATGGTCCATCTTTTGTCCTCAATTAAATTATCTCATTACTAAAAAAAAAAACTAATTTTAGGTCACATATGCCAATCATCAAGCTGGCTACACCCTTACACACCATGGGTTTGGCCCAGTGGTAGTGTATCTCCCATTTGGGGAGGGAAGACTCGTGTTCGAGTCCTTGGTGTGGCTGTTGACGCCCACCATGTGTTGAGTTCTAACCCTGCTGACAGTCCTAACCCCTGACATAGTTAGTTAACAAATTAGTCCTACCAAAAAAAAAAAAAAAAAAAGCTGGCTACACCCCTCCACCTGCTCCAATGGTAGGATGTGGTCTCTCTTAAGAGAGGTCGTGGGATTCACTCCTACTAGTTGACAACTTGTAAGTAGTCCACTTCAACCCAGAATTAATAACCAAAATGATAAACACCTAACTTTTAACCAATGACTAGATACTAAAACTACTAAACAGGTTGCAGCCTAACCATATTCACCATACCCAAAAACCAAAAAAAACAAAAAAGATACTTTTTAGTTAAGAAAGCCACATATGTTGTTCCTCTCCCGTTACGTTTGCGAAACAAACTTTTGCAAAGGAGACTAGAAAAAAACTCTCACAAGTCACAAAACAAACTTTGGAAATCTAGCTTTCCACTTTTGGAAAGTTTTGCAAGATGAGTTGCTCGGAAAAGTTGATCGTTTTACAAGAAACTTGATACAAAAGAAAAGAAATGCAACATATTTTTTGTTTGTGTGTTTACTTTACGGAAAAAAGAACGAGAAAAAAAAAAAAGCAAAATTTTCTTTTCTTTTCTCTTTTTTTGCCCGGCCAGAAAGCCTCCAGGACAAGGGGGGCGGCGGCCAACCATCAACTCTCGAGAATCATATTGATCAATTAATCTTTTTCGACTTGCAATAAAGTTTAGCATTTAAAAATAAGGGGGAGCTCTCTTCAAGCACCTTGAGTGAAGCTCCCTTTTAATATAAATTGGTGACAATCTTATAACTATGGAGATATTTTTTTTTACATAATTATCATTATCTCTATATAATTAAAATATTGCCACTATCTCCGCTAAGGTACTTGAAATATTCCTTCTCATATTAACACTCTACAGTTTACTGGAAAAGTAAATACATTTGTACAACATCAAAAATTGTAAATAAGCTCTTCCATTAATAGATGCTCTACATACCCTATGCCACAGTGAGATAGAAACCACAATATCAACCCAAGCCATACAGACTTATCGTGAGAGTGAAATGGAAAAGCAGCTGAGAAGAAACGCTTGCCCCATTGATAGTGTGTGCTAGTCACCACTCCGGTGATCCGGGTTCCATTCCCGAGAGGGTGTGAGTGTCATCTCCACCTGCCCTGACTTAGAACCGATACTAACCACTAACCCGGGTTGCAGACTAACAGCGTATCTCTTGCCAAAAAATAATAATAATAATGGAAAAGCAGCTATAAAGCAAGGTGGCAATGTATTCACGTGTTAATAGAAGAGCTAGTAAATGAATATTTGGCAGCAAAGCTAACCATAAAACCCTAGAAAACACGAACCAGATATGTGATTAGACTTTACACGTCCAACATTTTCTACTTTAGAAATAAGTGCTATCCTTGGTCACTCTTCCACTTTATCAACCCCCCCGCCCCCCAAAAAAAAAAAAATTACAAACACTTTAGGAGTCCACACCCAAAGTGTTTTGCCTTCCAATTTTTTTTTTTTTTTTTTATGATTAAGCCTATCCGCAACTAAGGCTGGAAAAATCCTACAAACTATGTGGGTAAACTCGATTTGATAAATTTTGGAGGAAAAAAAAACTCAATATTGTAAATAAAAATAACACATTTACAACTTACAGGCAACCCTCAGAGCTACTTTCTCCTTAAAAATGCCTACTCACCATTTACCAATTCTAATAAAGTAGATATATAACTTGAATGGCCTGAAATATGAACTTAATTGATTGCAAAAGGTTACATAAGCTTGTCAGCCATACCACCTCATACTTAGGGTAGAAGTTAAAAACTAACCAAAATCCTAATCCTAACCTCTTTTTTGTTTGAGCCCTTAGAAAATTGGATGCGAAATAAAAACATTAAAATAAAATAAAATTTTCTAACATTTATATAAAAAAATGTGAAAACATCTCAAGAAAAATCAACTCCTAATTTTCTTTCAAAGTGCGAATTTTATTTTCCTTTCAAAAAATTTGGATTTAAAAAGAAAATAATTAAAGAAAAATTTCCAATTTTATGTTTGGTCCTAAATCCCAACTACCACCACCACTGTAGTGATCCAAATTTAATTTCTCGGTATTCGTGTCATTTATATGATTTTATTAGAGGAATATGTATCATTTTAATGCATGTGTCCTTATGGAAATTAATGTGAAATGTCTAAAAGTATAAACTTATTTATTTTACTCGTTTTAGCCCATTTTTAGGATTTAAGTGCATGAAATCGAAGCCATCAAAAGGGGGATGGCGCCGATCGATCGGCACCACCAACGCTGATTGATCGCCAGTGCCAATCAATTGACAAGACGGGGATTTTTTCAGAAAATTTAGATTTTCGACTTTTTAACTCCCTTATGTTCCCAAACCCTATATATAATCTCTATTTCGTGAGTCTAGGGTTCTCAGAACCTCCTAAACCTAAAAGAAAGAGAGAGAATAGTGTTTTCTAAGAGATTGAAGGAGAGAAACCTAGAGATTTCAAATATTCAATCAGAGTTTTAGTTGGAGTTTGAATTGAGATATTAAATATTATATTTATTGGAGAAATTTTTACATTCGGAATTTAGTATGTCTTTATTGCTTCTAACAGGATGATATGATAAGTAAGTCACGTGCCAAAGTCTCACATTTTCCTAGGTGAAATTTTGGGTTGTGACAACCACTTTTACTGTTGTTGCCTCCTCTACCACTTTCGCCACCATCACCCACTACCACCACCACCATCCGCTGCCACCATCACCTCCACTTCTCAAAACCTCAAACATCTTCTACTACCACCGCTGCCACCTATCGTCATTTACTTTTATCATTTCAACACTCTCGAAACCTTTTTTTACTTTTCTTTTTCTTTATTAGCAACAAAGGTATAGAGACTATTTTTCTTTTATTTTCCTTTCTTTTATTCATTATTCTTTTTTTCTTATATATATATATATAATTTTCTTGGAAGCTAGGGACTAGGCTTTGCCTCAAAGGGTTTGGAGCACCCCTCCGTTACCAAAAAAAAAAACAGTTGATTTACCATGACATGTAGTCTTTGGCACCAAAATTCCTCCAATAAAGGATTCTACTTACTTGTATATATGTGGGGGTAATGTTAACCTTCACTAAGTTAATGAATTTGGTAACTTTCACAAGACATTTCCACCGTTGTATTAATTATGAAACCCATTAAAGATACAAGTAGTTTAGTCCTTCCGAAATGCTACACCAGTCGCAATCTTCCAAAGACACAACGTAGTGGCAACAAGTGTCAAACCATCCCCTTGTTACCTTAAGAACCGGTATAATTCATTACTTCTCTTTAAATATTGATTTTTTTTAATTGTTCAAGGGAAACGAGACCATGTGTTGCACCGACTCCATGTCTTTGGAAAAAATTTGATTGATGCGACTGGGGCTAGCACTCCTCTGAGTCTTTTTACATGAAACCAATTTTTAAAATGCATGAAACAAGAAGCATAGTATGACTTTTCTTATCCTCTATTTAATGAGTGACACTATGCACTAATACCAAACTACCATTATATTTAATAGATTGATAGTCAATACATAAGAGTAAAAAAGTGGTAAAGAATAACTAACATTCACTAGTTGTGGTGAACATTACCAAATTCAGTGGGACCAAATCCCTATGACAATACCAAAGCACCCTTATTTAATAAAATAGTATTCAATACATAAGGGTAAAAAAGGTGAACATTACTAAATTCACTGATCTTGGTGAAGGTTAACATTATATATACATCACGATCTACAACGATGACATCTGGTTTAGACTATGAATCCACTGTAAAACATACTATGATGACTTGCAAAAATGATGAGTGCATTTTTTAGTAAATGGTATAACAAAACTCTCACACACACAAGGCCAACCACAAACACGGGCCAACACAAGACTAAACCCAACCCAACTCCCCAAAAAGACCTGATTCAGGTGGAAAGGGTGGAGCCTTATGTAGCACCAAGAGAGCACATTATTAATCGACGTGGGTCAAAGTTGGGTATTAGACCAACCGTCCAAGGCAAGGAAATTATTACTCTCTATAACACAACCCACACACACACTAGGCCAACCACACTCACACACACAGGCCAACACAAGACTAAGCCCAACCTAACTCCCCAAAAGGGCCTGAATCAAGGAGAGAGAGAGTGGAGCCTTATGTGGCACCAAGGGTGCACATCATTAACCGATGTGGGACTAAGCTGGGTAAGAGCACCAACCGTCCATGATGTGCTCCCTTGGTGCTACATAAGGCTTCACCAAGGGAGCACATTGTTCGCTTCCACTGCTTCCATTGCCGATGGAGGTGGTTTTCCAATGATCTCTTTCGCTACACGCTGTCACCTTGTCATCGAGCGGGCCTGTGACACGCTTCGCCCTCACACAAACCGCCATTGCTCTGGAGGCAATGAGCATGCAACAAACACCCAATAGTTGGAGCTTCTACCTACATCGATTAGGCTCCGTTCTTTTGGTAGAACTTTTAAAGTCTAGAGCTTTTATTTGTTTCATGCCTAATTTTACTTAATGTCTAGAACTATATTATTCCATAGAGTGCAAAAGTTAAACACATATGGAACTTTCAAGTTTCACAAAATTTTTTTGGATTTTTCAAGTTCCATAGATGTGGAATTAAATTGAACTCAATAAATCCGAGATACCATTTAGTAAAAGGGTTAGGAACCCCCTTTCCTCTCTTCCCAGACTCTTGCCTCTTGTTCCAAAACATTAATATTCCAAACTTTTAAAAGTTCCACCAAAAGAACAGAGCCTTAAAGATAGGGGAAAATACATTTACAGCCCCTGAGGTTTGGCGAAAATACACATAGACCTCCTCAGTTTTTAGAAAATACATTATGTACCCTTGCTTTTCAAAATAATGGCACTTACACCCCTTTTGTGTGTTGATCGTCAGTCAACTGACGGATGTGCTGGATGTGCTGATGTCATCAGATTAAATCTATAAACTTCCAAATTTACCCCTTGAATCATTCGTTCATGGCCCCCGGGTATATTAACTACTTTCCATAAAATTTTACCATGACCGGGTGCAAATCAAATCAAATAATTTCTTGAGATCGAGACATAATAAATTACTAGAGTAAAACACTATTGGGGACTAATTTCTCATCGAAGTTAACTTGATTACAGAGATTTGCACGAACAAATCACGTTTAAAATAACAAGAAAGACATATGGCTTGTTGAGACAAATTCACAAACAAGTAGTGTTTTGGCAGAGTTTACTAACGAGGAGGACGAGAGGCTTGGCGGGGGCGCTGAATAGAGGTGGGACTAGATCCATGCCGAACAAAGGGGTTGTGCCTTTGGATAATTCTCTCTTCAAACCAGTTCTCCTCTTATGATGAATCTCTATCCTTCAAGTCCCCTATCAAAAAGCAATTCTCCTCTTATGCTGAATCTCTTATTAGGGTTTTTCATTTTAAATACAAACCCATGTGGTATGGTGCAATCCTTAGGTTTTCAAAACTTGGATTATATTGCTGTCAATGGAGAATAATAAGGTTAATAGGTCTCACTAAGGAAACGTGATCAAACAGGGACTCATAAGTGTTCTTAAAGCTAACAAACAGGGTCAGGGTTGGCGACCGTTAGATCTTTGGTCTGATTCCTCTCAGCCCTTGGATCTTATGATGGGTAAGATTCCAAGGGTATATATAAAGAAAGAGGAAGTCCCCCTTTTCACTTACGTCACTTTGAAGCTTCATTGAATCAGACCTAAGGAGAAAAGAGAAGACTTCTCTCATCCTCTCAAGCGCAATACGTGAACCCAGCATCACACCGAGAAGGGAATAGTAAATATTTCAGCGATTTGGTATGTGATCATTTCTTTTCCTCTCAATCTCTATTTGATTATGATAATGGAAAACTAATTGCATGGTCTAGATCTCAGATTAAATATTATTGTTTAAATTAACATGTTCTTATATGTAATCCCAATAATTAGTATAAGAGCCAAGTTCGACCTTGTGATTAATTTTTCCTAATAATCAAATTTGAGTTGAATTTATTTTCGGATCAAAATGATCAATTTTATTGATCTAAGTGATTTGTAATTAAAGTAAATCAGATAAACATAATAGATTTATTTTCGGATTTGTATAATCATGCTTGAAGATCTATGTAATTCGGATTTAAGGAAATCAGAGAAACAAAAATAAAATAATATAAAAAATTTAGGGTTTTTACCCTTTTCGGTTGGACGGCGATTCCGCCGCCGTCCGTTGCCAGTAGGGTCTTCCGCCGGTGGGGTTATGCTCACTAGAGTATGGTCGAGTTTTCGGTACCAGCCTTGGCGGGAATAGTGGCCGGCAAGGCCCTCTATGGAAAGTTTACAGTATTCGGTGGTTAAAATAAAATAAAATTTTTAGGCTGGGAAGATGACCCCCAAGGGTCAACCCGAGTGGTTGACCCGACCCTTATACCCGGCCAAACAGTGACCCCAAACTCGACCCATCAAACCGACGCGAACCAGATTACTGTAACCCAGATCCAACTGACCCGAACCCGTCTCTTCCGGATATGGGCCCGACCCGAATATGGCCCAATCCGGTTCAACTGGACTAGACCAGTCCAGACCCTTGAATTAACCGGACTGGCCTCTTAAACTGAGTTGGACAAGACCAGACCGAGTTCAGCGCGTCGAACCGTCCGCTCGTGAAGCGCAGACCACGCGTGATGCGCAAACTTTGAGTGATGTGCAGTTCCCTTACGCGTGAGCCGCGCGTGACACATAGAAATGTGTCTTGTGCTCATGTCACGCTCCCATGACACTTCCAGGGGGAGTGTCCGACTAATCCTGAGGTTTTTGGGTATTCTAATTCCATTTTTGGGTCCATTTGGACTTCTAAGCACTGTAAAGACTATTTTAGTGCATGAATATCATTTTCTTATGGTTTTGATATTAAATAAAGGAAGAATTTGATACTTTAACCCAAATTAATATCAGGCACTAAAGTTTAGATCATTCTATGGGGTTTAGGTTTGATCAGTAAGTCGTTCGTTCGATTGGTCATAACTAAAGTAGGTTAGATTGTCTTGCATAAAGGTGGCCGTCCTATGGAAGTTATGATTATTCGAATTTAGGGATTTTGGTCTCTTTAAGATCGCAGGTTTGCACTTACCTACATTGAATAGCGAGTTTTGCCCAAAGGTGTCTATGACTTCATGTAGATTGAGTGGGGTAGAATGATTTGCGCATGGTGATGAGAGAATGATAACCCTCTTACTCAAAGGTGTGAAAGTGTCCCGATCAATCCAAAACGTGATACATCAGTTCTGTGCGTGATTGTTGTTCCCAATTGGGGGGTGAATTGCATGTCCAAATCTCTTGCCCAAATGTGTGATTAGATTATGCGCTCACCTGTCCTGTAAAGTGGAAGTAAGCATTCTTAAATTAAACCACTTTAGCTATCCGACTTAACCCCTACACCGGATTAGAATTATAAAGTTTAAGTAAAGTTTTGCAAGGATAAGTATAAAGTGAACTATTATAATTTGTACAATATTTATAAGACATACCATAACATAGAGTACAATGACATTTGCAATTATGGACGAGTCTATTGTTCATAAACATTTGACTAGTGTTGAACATTTGAATGGTTCCAACTATAATTCTTGACAGATGCAGCTGGATATTCTTCTGGGTTGCCTTGATTACGTCTTTGTCCTCTTGGAGGAAAATCCATTTGCTCCCACTGCTGAGTCTTCAAACTTAGACAGGTCCTTACATTCAAAGTGGAAAAAGGCCAATAGGATGGTCATGATGATCATTAGGGCTTTAGTTCAGGAATTCATCAAGGGTGATATTCCTGCTGCTGATACTGCTAAGGTGCTTCTTGAGACTATCAAGATGCAATTTATGGGTTCTGTTAGGTCTCGTCGAGTTACCTGACTTAGTTGATTTCATTGAAGTATGATGATACTTTCATTGTGTCGTTGTTTAGGCAAAATATTATTTATGTTAGACTGGATATTACTTGTTTTTATTCTATCATTGAGGGGAGTACACTATGCATTAGACATATTTTCTAGACTATTAATAGTAATATTTTAGTGAATGGTCCTTATTAACTAACATTGGATTCATGTTTTCTATCATCTGTGTTGTGCATGTTTATTGATTTCGTTACTCCTCTTATTGATTCTAAGCATATTAGGCATATCTAAATGAAGTGGATTATGTTATTTTTGTTAGTTCCTTTGAGAACATTGTATTGGTCTTAGTACATCACTCATGGGACTCCGGAATAGAATGGTGTAGCCGATAAAAGAACAATACTTATTTGAATATTTTTTGCAGCATGTGAAGTCACTCTAATTGCCATAAAGACACCAGTTCCTTTTAGGAAATCTACTAGGGATAGAAGTCAGCTATTTATTCTGACTTTGAGCTATATCTAGATGAATGTGTCCTTAGCAATTTGGAAGATCCTTCCAATTTCTAGATGTTGTGAATAGTGAGCACTCTCTGGAGTGGCTGAATGCAATGAGGGAGGAATTAAAGTCTATGAAATATATTTTGTTTGGAAAGTGACCTAATCACTTATTAATTCCTCGATCATTGGGTGTAGATAGATTTATCTTAGGGTAATTGTGGCTCTTATGACAATTTGAATCGTGAACTTGAAGTATGATCTACATAGATTAGTGCATATACCTCAAGGTTAGTGGGAGACAAGTTATGTTTTGGGTATCAAGATTACCAGAGATCATATTTCTAGATGTTTGGGGTTATCTTATAGGACTTCATGTTGGTTTACAAGAGATGTATTAAACTAGAAGTTGTACGGTTATTCAGATTCTGATTTTGCATGTTTTCACGATAGTTTGAAATCCTCATCAGATTATGTGTTGTTGCATGTTTTTAATTGTGAACCTGTTAACTAAAGGACTTTCCACCAAAAACTTTAAAGATCATGTCACTCCTGTGGGAGTTTTAGAGTCTTTTGATTTTTTTATTTAGTGGGAGTGTTTGTTTATTGCTTTATATTCCAGTCATTTATATGATATATCTGTCATTGTTTTGCATTCTAAGATATTGAATTATTATGGTTATGAAAATTAAATGTTGATGCATCATTTTGATTATGGTTATGTATTTGGGTTGCACGTGCAAAAAGTAAAGACATTAAGTGATAGATTTCACATGGTGGATGTCATTGATGTCAAGTTTGCCCGAGAGCCTTTTGCACAAAGCTCTCAAGTTGCTTGGGCCGAACATGGTTGGGCACCATGTTTGAGACCTTCATTCTGAATACAAGGTGATGGACTTCACATGTTGGTTGCCGTAAAGTATCAGAATGACATGCATATGCTTAAATGCATATAGTGTAGACAATTTATGGACGTACACATTTTGATTACATAAGGTTGTGTACCATCCATATCACACCATACTAAACCACCATAAAGTTTCTCTTAGAAACATTAACATTAGTAGCTGTTATATGCTTCCATGATCACAGTTAGTAATGCTTTTGAATCGAAATGAAAGATAAAAGAACACTTAATTCTCGACAGCAAGGTTTTTCAAAATAAAAGAGTGGTTACTCGTGTTTTTAAAGGTTGTTCAATCCGAAGAGTCCTTTTATTTTATTTAAGGATTGCTTGGACCTAATGGGAGATTGTTAGTGTTTTTTATATTAAATAAAAACTCATGTGGTTTGGCACAATCCTTAGGTTTTTAAAACTCAGATTGTATTGCTATCAATAGAGAATAATAAGGTTAATGGGTCCTACTAAGGAAACGTGATCAAATAGAGACTAATAAGTGTTCTTAAAGCTAACAAACAAGGTCGAGGTTGGCGACCGTAAGATCTTTGGTGTGATTCCTCTCAGCCTTTGGATTTTATGATAGGTAGGATTCCAAGGGTATATATAAAGAAAGAGGAAGTACCTCTTTTCACTTATGTCATTTTGAACCCCCATTAAATCAGACTTAAGGAGAAAAAAGAAGACTTCTCTCATCCTCTCAAGCGCAGTACGTGAACTCAGCCTCACACCGAGAAGAGAATAGGGATATTCCAGCGATTTGGTATGTGATCATTTCTTTTCCTCTCAATCTCTATTTGATTATGATAATGGAAAAACTAATTGCATGGTCTAGATCTCATATTAAATATTATTGTTTAGATTAACATGTTATTATATTTATTCCCAATATCTCTATCCTTACTATGTGTTTAAGTGAACAAAGGAGTTGTGCCTTTGGATAATTCCCTCTTCAAACCCCTAACCCCTTCTAAAGAAATGGTCGACCCCAATACCTTACTTCATTACACTAATGTCCTCGACGCTGTGATCGACGCAGTGTACTTCTCGATCAAGAACCACAACATTACAGACGTTGTAGTTCATGTTACAGAATCTAGATGGCCTTCAAAAGGGTATTCGAAAGAGCCATACGCGACCATAGACAATGCAGTTACATACCATTCGAATCTCATTAAGCATGTTTTTGATTGCAATGGAACTCCATTACATCCTGAATACACTTCCAGTATTTAAATTTACGAGCTGTTTAATGAGAATTTGGATATTCACCGGTATCGGAAGAGAATTAGGGCCTTTTTTTTTACGGGAATTCGACGTCAGTTTACTTGCTTCATGTTTCTGGAAGTGGGACTTTTTTAGCGAATGATACGACAAACCAGATGTACTGTGTGGCAATGGACGGTGTTGATTCGAGGACAATGCGGGCGGCTCTGGATTGGGCTTTGGGATTGGGTCGGGCGATTGCTCGGAGATTCAATCCGGCAAGGATTGTTAACAGCCCAATAATGTGAAGAACTAGGCTTCTTATACCTTCAATTGCTATTTCCAGAAGGCAGGGAAGTCTGTTGGGTCCTGCGATTTTAAGGGCGTCGGCATGATCACCACCACTTGGGGTAGTTTTGGAAAATTATAGATTTAATATGATGACATAAGCACATCTATGACTTGACTGACGGTTAACACACCGAAGGAGTGTAAGTGTCATTATTTTAAAAAGTAAAGATACTTAATGTATTTTTTGAAAACTGAGAGGGTCCATGTGTATTTTCACCAAACCTCAAGAGGGTGTAAAAGAATTTTTCCCTTTAAAGATATTTATTGATGTTAGATGCATAGGGAGAACACATCTGGTGATTATTTGAATCTGTATCCATGCTTGGCATCAACATTTTCTTCTTCAATCAACATATGGGATTCTGATAAACAAAACTATTTGGCGGGTCTGAGTTTGCCTTGAGAATAGACACGGGGTTTTTCTTTTCGCTAGTGACCAATGACGTATCACCCGTAACTTATACTAGTAGGTGGCACGTGCGATGCACGTGAGAACGAGGGGAAGGAGTTAACCACAGTTAATAGGAGTTAAAAATGACACGTGTTAACCCGCAGGTGCAATTGAACTCGTTAGTGGTACGTGCGATGCACGGGAGCACGAGAGGAAGGAGTTAACCACAGTTAATAGGAGTTAAAAGAGACATGTGTTAACCCGCGGGTGCAATTGAACTCTTCCTGAGTTCAATCACGATTGACTATGATTCTAAATAGATAGATGAGCAAGGGGTAGTTTAGGAATTAATGTAAAACATTAAATCAAATGCAAGGGTTAGCTTAGGAATTAAAGTAAAATATTAAATCAATGTTTTGTTTCTACATAAGGGTAGTTTGAGAATTTCAGAAAATTCACAACGCAAGACTCTCACATTATAATATTAAAGAAAAGAGGGAGTGATACAATAGCTGAAGATCCGTTCATACTACAAACAGTTGACGAAGAATCAAGCGGTTGGACCCCATTCTCTGAAAGACTTCCCACGTAACCTCTGATACCAATCTGATACCAATGTTGAAAACTAAGAAATCAAGGAAGAAGATGATAGAAGAGAGAAAAAAAGTGTTTTCGTGAGGCTGGTTATCACAACTTAAAGGGCTCCTGTAGTTGTAAAATTTCAATCATGAGTATGAGAGGAATAAGGAAGGCTATTAATCATAGGAATTGTAATGGCACCATGAACCATTAGTTACAAAACTGAGTTGATTCAGTTATGTCAAGTGATGCAATATATATAGTTAATATTAATATAATAAAAAAAATTAAATGCAAATAAAAATATTTTTTCTAAAACTTTGCAAAGCAATTAAAAATTCTATTTAATTCACTTTCTTCTCATGCGTATAAATAATTTTCTTCTTTCTATAGGTTTTGTTCTAAAACCCATATTTTTTTATCTCCATTTTTTATATTCAATCTTATTAATTTAATATCATAGGCTCCTTTAAGAGCCTATATTCTATAGACATGATTTGGACTAACAAATAAGGTTCTATATATTTTGAAACTTTTACAGTAATCCAAGTGAATTCAAAGAAAACCATCTAAGTCACACGGCTCATGTCGAGCGGTCCAAATTGATTTGTCTCGAGTTAGATGTATTACCCATTGAAGGTTTGAACCAAACCGGCGAAGAGTCGGATTCACAAGTCAACCAGTCCCACCGACCCGGGTTGATCCAAGTTTTAGAACACTAACAGAGACTTAGATCACATGCAAGGGCTTTGATGTGGGAGGAAACTTGCTACTTACCTGCCAAGAAGATATAGCGTGTTACACTGTTCTAATTATAAAGATGGGAAATACCAACTCTTAACCCCTTGTTTAGTTCCCTAGCAAATCGAGTGTGGGAAAATAACATAAGAAAAACGAAAGAAATTCTGCCCCTAAATAAGGGTTAATCTCCCTAGCAAATAGAGTGTGGGAAAATAACGTAAGAAAAACGAAAGAAATTCTGCCCCTAAATAAGGGTTAATAGGGACACGTGAAACCTTATTTTTCTCGAGAGATGTGTTAGTCTAGATGCAAATTTCCTCCAAAATTTCACGACGCAACATCTGCCTACCTTTCCACAAGTTAAGACTTCGAAGAAAAAATTTCCAATCTCAACCGGTTCTACAGCAGGTTATAACGGGAAAAATATTAACATATTTGGAAGTTTGATGATGATGGACCATGTGAATGATTTATGCATGACTTTCAATTTCCTTCCTTTTACTATATAAATCATTTACAAAGAAAAAGGTTCATCTACAGAGGAAAAGGTTTTACGGTAAAAAGTGAAATTTTTACTCAGTTTTTGGTGTTTGGATGTATTATATTGAAAAAAAAATGCAAAAAACATTTTATTTTAAAAATAAATTAATAAAAAATTATGAATAAAAATATTTTTATAATTTTAAAAATATATATAAAAAGGTTGATATTTTACAAGAAACTGACTTACAAAATTTTAAAGGCTTGGGATCTTCTGAATCTCTCTGGTTTTAACCCCTAGAGGTCACCACGTGTCTCCTTTGACACCCCTTAACCACGGGTAAGGTTCACCAACCCCTAGGGTTCACCCACCCATCCTTGGTTTTTTCTTATATATTAATTATTATTATTTTAATTAAAAAAACTGTATTTAGACTTTTTTTAATATTAAAAAAGTTTTTAATTTTAAAAAAAAAATTAATATTTATTTTAAAAAAAACAAGGATGGATGGGTGAACCTTAGGGATGGGTGAACCTTACCCATGGTTAAAGGGTGTCAAAGGAGACACGTGACGACCTCTAGGGGTTCAAACCGTAAAGATTCTCTCGAGTTGAACTCGAGAGAATCCTGGGCCAATTTTAAAATATAAGTTATTTTCTATAAAAATAGTTCATTTTCCATAAAATATTTTACTAATTAAAGAAGATTACTTACAAACAAACATATATAATTGGTATTTTTCGTAGAATGATTTGTTTTACTTATATTTTAGGGACAAACGAAGCATATAAGAAGAAGAGGGGGGCCAAATCCCTAGGCCAGAATCGACGCACACGTCAGATGACTTTTCACGCGCCCGAGACCCATGTTTCCTACGCGGTCCCACTCTCACCATTTTTAGCTAGGCTAAAAAAGTGTCAATACATCCAATCAAAGATGAAAGATGAGTCATATGTGTGAAAGATACATCGTATCATGGTTTAGCAATATAAACAGAACCCGAGTTGCCTTTTACGGGATTAAGACCCTTTTATAAAAAATAAAAATAAAAAATCGTATTTCATGGAAAGGAAAAAGTTTCGAGGAGTACTAGCCCTACTCTCGGTCATCCTCTACTTTCACCATCCACCAACCATATATCCATTTTTTTGAAATTAAATAACTTTTCCATTAAAAAAAATAAAAAATAGACAAGTGGTTGATTGAGAGAAGAGTTGACTGAGGGTAGGGCTCCCATTCCTCAAAAGTTTTTTTCACCTCAAAGCAAAACCAGTCTTGATCCCATTGTTATTTCAATTAGAAATATTCTCTTTTGAGTAACATGCAAGGACTTCGACCAGCTAGAAAACTTGCTACTGGGGTAACTTAAGGAGGTAGACTTGTTACATGTGTGTGGGCCGGTGAGTATAGGCAACAGCGCACCCCTTTGTGTTTTACCAAAAAAATGGGGTCATTTTTTTTTTTGATTCATCCCTATGGAACGTGGGGCCCTCCTTTGTAAGACACAAAGAGTAACAGTGCAGCGTGCGTTGGGAGTTAAAGACTAAGCCTTTCTAATTATGAAGTTGGGAAATACCAACTTTGAAAGGATTTCCTAAAGTTACCATGGTCTGTAATCTAGGAAGCACGTATACGGATACAACCCGGGGCGGAAATTTTTTGTAAATCCCTATTGTACTAGTATGACTAGTGGGCCCCTCAATTAAAAAAAAAAATTTTAGTATACTTGGCCCCCCCAATTTTTTTGTCCTATATGATGTAGTGGCCCCCTCAATTTTTTTTGTCACATATATAGTGGCCCCCCAATGGAGTCCCCTTATGCTCATGTCCCTATTGACACCTCTTAACTATGGTTAAAATTCACCCAATCTCATGGTTCACCTACTTATCCTTGATTTTATAAAAAAATATTTAAATAATTTTAATCTTAGGAGTTAGTGAATTTTTAACAAGGGTTCAAAAAGAAATTTGATATATTTTTTTTAAACCAAGGATAGGTGGGTGAATCTTAACCACAATGAAAGGGGTATTAATAGGACATGTGGCGACCTCAAAGGTATTACCAAGAAAAAAAATTTTCAAAATAAAAAAACTACCCCAAAAAAAATTTTCACGGGGGCTACGCCCCCGAACCCCCAAATCCCATACCCTCAAACCAAATTTTTTTTTGTACACATGTATTTTGGCCCCCCCAATGAAAAATTCCTGGCTCCACTCCTAGATACAACAATACAATAAAACCTAAAAAAAAAAAAAACAGGATATGAGTACAATCAGAATATATTTGTAATTTAAAAAAAATAAAATAATAATACTATATTTTGTATTATAATTATAAAATAACCATTGATTCAGTTCTGATTATGTATAAAAAAAGGCCATGTCCATGCAAAAGCAAAATAAATAGAGTTATCTCATCATCCACTAAACAAAAAAAAAAGTCATCCTAATATCCACTAAGCAAAATATAAAGAACATGTCCATGCAAAAACAAAAGAGATAGGGTCACACCCTCAGGTCTCATAAAATTAAAAAAAAATTATTCATGACCATATCCCAACAGTATTGGAGCTATATCCCTACCATATCCATAATAAAAACTTTGTTTTAAATTAACAGGATACGTTTGAGCCATATCCCATACATATCCTATCGTATTATAGACATATCGGTATCCGATACGGGTATAATTACCTATTTGAAGTATCTGTGCCGCTTCGTAGTCTGTAATCATTCAAGACTTCGAAAAGGAGGGAAAAAGAAAAAGGGAAAGCCTGGACTTTTGAAAAAAAAAAAAACTAAAAAGTTGTTACCAAGAACTTTCCTTATAACTTCACACACAAACAAACACGCTTTGAGTTTCTGTATAAGAACTCAATCCCCGTCCATTTACCTTCTCATCGACTGTGAATTAGCAAATACGTCATAGACTCTCTTTGGATTGAATTTGAGCGTTTAAGACTTTTTTAATCACTTCGACGAGTTACTTACCATGGTGAAGTCTAGTGATCCACATTGCACTGCACTTTTCTTCCTTAACGTGCGTTCCCTTACCAGACCTCACCAGAGATGGCGCTTGGCTTTCGCAGCCATCTACGCCGGCCGAGTTCTTCTCTCTCTTGCTAAGGATATTTTGTCTAAGAAGGACCAGCTCCTGTCCAGAATTGTACACTCCCCGTCTTACACCATCCTTGATATTCAAGACAATGGAGGTGACCGTGTACCCTTCTTCAATGTCGATCAGACGAGCCTCAACGATATCACGAGGGAGAAGAACTTGGAGAGCCTTTATCAGATTGGAGGAGTTGAAGGGGTGGCTACGCTTCTTGAAACTGACATGGAGAATGGAATACTTGGAGACGATGCTGAATTCACACGCCGAAGTATTGTGTTTGGTCCGAACACGTACCAAAAGCCGCCTGTAAAAGGCTTCCTCAGTTTCGTATTTGAAGCTTTCAAGGATACAACCATCCTCATACTTTTGGGCTGTGCCATCCTCTCTCTCGGCTTCGGAATCAAACAACATGGCCTCAAAGACGGGTGGTATGATGGTGGGAGTATTGTTTTTGCTATTTTTCTAGTCGTTGCTGTCTCTGCGGTGAGTAACTTCAAGCAATCACGACAGTTCAAGAAGCTTTCTGACGAAAGCAACAATATCATGGTGGAAGTCATGAGAGATGGACGGCGTCAACAAATTTCCATCTTCAACGTGGTAGTCGGAGACATTGTTTTTCTAAAGATTGGAGATCAAATTCCGGCTGACGGGTTGTTCTTGGACGGACACTCCTTAAAGGTGGACGAGTCAAGCATGACAGGAGAGAGTGACCATGTAGAAGTCGATAGAAGCCGTAATCCCTTCCTCTTCTCAGGCGCAAAGGTGGCCGACGGATATGCTCGGATGCTTGTCACGTCTGTGGGCATACACACAACATGGGGTGAGATGATGAGCCTGATAAGCCATGATTTAGACGAGCAAACTCCATTACAAGCAAGGCTCAACAAGCTGACTTCTTATATAGGAAAGGTCGGTCTGGTGGTCGCTTTCCTTGTTCTCCTGGTGTTGCTGGTGCGTTATTTCATGGGGACCACAGAAGATGAATCGGGAAATCGGGAGTTCAATGGCAGCAAGACAAAGGTCAATGATGTGATGAATGCAATAGTGGGTATAGTCGCTGCTGCAGTAACCATTGTGGTGGTGGCTATTCCGGAAGGTCTGCCACTAGCTGTCACTCTCACTCTTGCTTATTCTATGAAGAGAATGATGGCAGATAATGCTATGGTTCGAAAACTCTCCGCTTGTGAGACTATGGGTTCAGCCACCACCATCTGCACAGACAAAACGGGCACCCTCACATTGAACCAGATGAAGGTCACTAAGTTTTGGCTCGGCGACGAATCAATGACCGATGATACTTCCTTTCAAAACTCACCCACTGTTTTTGAATTGCTGCAACAAGGAACCTGTTTGAACACTACTGGCGGTGTTTACAGACCCACTTCAGGAACAATGCCTGAGATTGCAGGTAGCCCAACTGAGAAAGCAATACTCTCTTGGGCTGTCCTTGAGTTGGGTATAGATATGGAGAAAGTGAAGCAGAGTTGCACAGTCCTCCACGTTGAAGCCTTCAATTCGGAGAAGAAATGTAGCGGGGTCTTGCTGAGGAAAAACAGCATGAATACAATTAACTTGCATTGGAAGGGAGCTGCCGAGATGATATTGAAAATGTGTTCAAACTACTCCAAGAGAACCGGGACAATAAAAGAAATGGATGAAGCTGAAAGGATGAAGTTCGAACAAATTATTGAAGATATGGCAGCTAAAAGCCTCCGATGCATTGGGTTTGCCTACAAACAAATCGCAGTGGCAGATTACAATGGACAGTCCCCTCAAATGCAAGAAAAAGACGGACTGACCTTGTTAGGACTAGTGGGTTTGAAGGACCCATGTCGACCAGGAGTGCGAACAGCCGTAGAAGCTTGCAAAGATGCTGGAGTGAACATCAAAATGATAACAGGAGACAATGTGTTCACTGCTAGAGCTATTGCCATTGAATGTGGGATAATTGGACTTGATGAAGATTTGAACAATGAAGCAGTGGTTGAAGGTTTAGAATTCCGAAACTACTCACATGAAGAAAGAATGGAGAAGGTTGATAGAATCCACGTAATGGCTAGGTCCTCCCCCCTTGACAAGCTTCTGATGGTACAATGCTTGAAGCAAAAAGGGCACGTGGTTGCGGTCACCGGGGATGGCACCAATGATGCACCTGCATTAAAAGAAGCGGATATCGGGCTTTCAATGGGGATTCAAGGAACTGAAGTGGCAAAGGAGAGTTCAGACATCATCATTTTAGACGATAACTTCACCAATGTAGCTACAGTTTTGAGGTGGGGGAGGTGCGTCTACAATAACATCCAAAAGTTCATCCAGTTCCAGCTCACAGTGAATGTTGCTGCTCTTACAATCAACTTTGTTGCAGCAGTATCGTCAGGTGAAGTACCCCTGACAGCAGTCCAGCTGTTGTGGGTGAACATGATCATGGACACATTGGGAGCTTTGGCCCTAGCCACTGAGCAACCTACCAAGGAGCTCATGGAGAAACCACCCGTGGGTCGAAGTGAACCGCTTATAACTAATGTCATGTGGAGAAACCTCATCGCGCAGGCTCTATATCAGGTAATTGTTCTGCTTACACTACAGTTCAGGGGAAGGTCAATCTTCAGCGTGAATGATAAGGTTAAGGACACCCTCATCTTCAATACTTTCGTCCTCTGCCAAGTTTTTAATGAGTTCAATGCAAGAAAGCTGGAAAAGAAGAACATATTTAAGGATATCCATAAGAATCGGTTGTTTCTTGGGATAGTCGGGATGACAGTCGTTCTTCAAGTGGTGATGGTAGAGTTTCTCAAGAGGTTTGCCAACACTGAGAGGCTGAATTGGGGGCAATGGGGTGCATGTATTGGAATTGCAGCATTGTCTTGGCCAATTGGTTGGGTTGTCAAGTGCATACCGGTTTCCAGTAAATCATTTCTCAGCCTTCTCAAGCTATAGAGCTTCTACCTGCTGAAACAAGGAATCATCGACGCTTCTACAAATATTATCTTCAGTTTTTAGACTATTTCAGTTCTCATTCATGCCTCTCACTAGTTTCTCTCAGCATCCTTGATATTAGGTTAAACTAGAGAGTTTCTCAAGGAGTTTCTAGAAATGTGTTTACTTGACAGTCTTTTTGTGTTTCAATTTCTAAAGTTCACAGACCTTGCATGAAATGGAAATCTACAGTTTTAATCATATATTGGTGTACCAGGATGTCCACAAAGTTGTGGACCCATCATTCAGTGATCTTATCTGCAGGATCAATGCCACCACTCAACCCGGTTGAATGAATAAAACCAGTTTGAATAATTGTATTCATCTGATCTATCGCATTCTTTTGAACATCCACAAAAGGTAGGACATGTTATCAGCCAGGGGCCAACAATGGTGGGCAAGAATTCTATGAATTTCTGTTGCATCCATGCCGATCTTAAATTATCCCATAAATGAATCTAATTAGTGACTGTAAACTAAGAGGAAACCACACTTTTGCATTTAATAATGAAAACCTTTCAGTATATGAATCAACCTTACTAAAATGTTATAGTAAGAAGAAGCCCACATTTTGTGTTCAATGAAAACCGTATACAGGTGGAATAGCAGAACAGTAACATCTCTTTCTACAGTATGAACCCAACAATACCTGATAAGTTACACTACCATGCCAAAATATATGTAAAATTTTATAATTAAAGAGATATAGGATCAAGCCCCTCGATGAACTGGAAGATGCATTTTTGTTATTGCAGGAACAGACCTTGAAGCCCCCGGTTCAGTCACAGCTTAACTACCTGAACTGAAGTGAACTCTGTTAAAGAAATCTTCAAATGGTTTGGCAATGCGACTGTATCTCCTTAAATTCCTAGTTTCAATCTCCACAGCGGAGGGAGGGATGGCAGTCACAATCTCTTGTAATGGGTTTACTTTAAACTGAAATTTCGATAAGAAGCACCAATTGAATTGTTCTTTCTAAATGTCTACATGATTGGATCCACTTAAAACATTAGACCTACAAGGTAAATAATAAATAGCTATCTTACATTTCCAAAAAAAAAAAAAAAATTATAAATAGCTCGTGCGAAACAATACACATTTATGCATTTCACTCTTATCTACCTTTGGATAACTTAACCAATCAAATGTTCTCAATGAAAAACAAGAGAAACAAGCACATTTGCATATGGGTAAGAATTGTGCAGAATTTGAGTCTTAGAATAGTTAGTGATTCTAAAGAGTTTCTCCAATGAAGTAACAAGCACATATGACTCAACTCAACTCTCAGTAATATGCAGATGATCAGCATAATAATACACATTAAAAGACCAAGATATACTGGTGTTTCTTGATGATGATCGTAGACAAAAACTTAAAGAGTAGATCAAACAGTGAATAGAATAAATGGGGGAAAAGTAATGAGCGAGAGAGAGAGAATAAACTCATCAAACACCCATAAAAGTTCTAAAACAAGCATATCAAAATGTAATCACTAATGAATTTGAAAAGAAAAGCAATGCCCAAGCCATTGTTATTGGAAAAAACAATAGCAACAAAGGAAGTTCATATATGGAGATGGCGGAAGGACTCACCTTCATGTCTCAATCTGCAAATTGAAAAATAATTTCCAAACCCTTCAAAGTTCAAACGTTCTGTAATTGGGGGACCCATTCCCTACTCGAGTTTATCAATTTTTAGGGTTTTTCAAGGCAGGGAGAAATGCAGCTATACACTGTTCTTCGATGATTACAGAGCATTAAACCTGTAGCCGTACGGGCGTGTGTGTTTTTCGGGTGGACGGGTAGAATTAGAGTATTGTGCGTTATTTAACCCGAGGGTGTAACCCAGGGTCACTTGGAGAAACCGTAAACCCAGAGGTCTCGATTTCGAATCCTAACTCCCTCACTAACGATTGCATGGGGTGGAGTATTTCCCTACGTAGCCGTGGGATTAATATGAGCTTACAAGGCTCAGGATATGCACGGTTATAAAAATAAAAAAAAATTATTGTTATTTTTTGCTATTCTAAAAAAAACTAGCCTAGCACTTCTTTGTTTTTTATATACAAGTGTCAAATCATCTCTTTTTTTCTTCTTCGTTTCTTCATAGGGTAATGCTGGTAGTAGGTGCAATTTTCAAATATGTAAGGTGAAGGCAAAAAGTGTCAAACCATCTCCCTATTACAGGATAACAATACCATGTATTGCACTCACTCTACACCTAAAGTATTTTGTTTTCACTTACAAGCACTCCTCGTTTTTTTAACATAAAAAATTCTTAACTAGCACATTTCCACTGTGTAATTAAATGTTGGTCCTCATTGGTCCCCCTCTCCTCTTTTTAACATTCATTATCTATGGTTAAGATTCACTCACCCTAGGTTCATTCATTTAACTTTAATTTTTGTAAAGAACAAATACTAACTTTAAGTTGTTAAACTCAACCACAATTAAATGAGATAAAATAGGAATGCATTTGATTTTGTAGTCAAATGCCTGGTGGGCTACTTTTTTTTTTTATCTAAAAGTTGTATATATCACACCGTTCCCCCCCCCCCCCCCCCCCCCCCCCCCCCCGCGGCAGCTTTAACTGCTCTTGAAGCTTTTACTCTTGGTTAAAAATCTTTTTTGTTTTTTTTTTCAAAACCCAAGGGTAGATACTTGAACCCTAAAAATTAGTGAATCTTAATCACAGTTAAAATGAGTTAACAGGGGGACACATGGCAAAAAAAAAGGCTTGAGTTGCCTCCCTTCACTCCATGGGCGAAGAGGTGACTATTTTTTTTAGATACAAGATCTTCTCTCATTTGTGCTGGCAAGGAGACCGCCAAGGTTGTGCACACCTACCAAGGTATAAGTTTACGCAATAAGTGTGCACAAGCTTATGCTGCGCCTTCTCATTGGGTACTAGCAGTCTCCTCACCAGCACGAACTAGACAAGATCCCAAGTCTTTTCTGTATTAATATTATTAGAAGGCTACAACTGGCATGCTATTAGGCCACATCAATTTGTGCAGGTTAGATATGGCTACGGACCAACCCTATGTTATAAACACAGTCATATGGTATTTCTTAGTCTCAGCCCAATCCAAAGTTTGAAAAGTCGAATACAACTCAGCCAGGTTTAGGTTTAGCCCAACCCAAGTTGAGTCAAGATCCATGGTTCTTAAACTCCAATGGCATATTGGTAGGGTTTGGCCTCTCTTATTAGAGAGGTCTTTGGCTGCTAATCTCTAATTGATGCTACTAACCGTATGTAAATGACATCACCAGCACACTAAAAAAAAAAAAAAAATAGGCGGAAGATGAGTTAATTTGCTGCCAAGTTTATACCAATCGGGATTATAGGATCAACTAGTGGGAAGCCAATTTTCTCAACTAAGGATTATCACAAATAGTTGCAATATATTAAAAAGTAATTGTATACAGGGGCGGAACTAGTATGAACTAGTGTGAAGCCACTTCCCCCCCCCCCCCCCCCCCCCCCCCCAAAATTTTTTTTTTTGAAAACCCTTCTTGTTTTGGTATTAGCTAGTGGGCCGCTCAACAAACTTTAATGTTTTTTAGTATGCTTTGCCCTCCCAATTTCCCCCCCCCCCCCCCGTCCTTAGGTTGCCACATGTCCCTATTGACATCCCTTACACCTTTAATTATGGTTAAAATTCACCCACTCTTAGGGTTCACCTAATTATCCTTGGTTTTAGAACAAAATTTAACCTTAGGAGTTAGTGAATTTTAACTAGGGTTTGAATTTTTTTTGATATTTAAAAAAAAAAAACCAAGGATAGGTGGGGTAAATCTTAACCACAGTTAAGGGATATCAATAGGGACATGTGGCGACATCAATTATATTATCAAGAAGAAAAATTCTCAAAATAAAAAAAATCACCCCAAAACCTTTTTTCTCGAGGGCTACGCACCCGAACCCCCAACTTCCATACCCTCAAATCCATTAATTTTTTTTTTTGTTTTTTTAAAAATCTAAAATCTAAGGTTAAATGGATGAACCAGTAAGTGAATCTTAATCACAGTTAATGAGTATTAAAAAGTGGGTTGAAAAAATCTAGCATTTCGTTACATAGTGAAAATGCGCGGTAAGTTAACCCTTTTTTGGAATGTAACATTAACAATTTTTATGACCACGATGGACTCACTACTCAAAAAACATTTATTGGGACTACGCCCTCAAACCCCTACACCCCATAGCCAATCCCATTAATTTTCTGCGAAAACAAGCATTGTTGCAGTCTCATCAATTTTCTGTTGTTTTGAAGTGAGGAAGAAGACATAAGATTAGGGGCGGAGCCACATGGGGCCAGGAGGGCTTCAGCCCCCTGAAATTATGAATTTTTAAAAGGATTAATAAAATGGGAGATGGGGAGCCGAAGGGAGAACGGGGCTCTAACCCCCCCCCCCCCCCTAAACTTTTGAGAAAAAATATATTCTTTAATTAAACAGACACAAGCGGAGGCGATAACCCATGAACTTGGCCCTCAATTTTTTTCCTGGGGGCATACCCTCATTGTTAGCCCCCTGCAAGAGAATCTTGGCTCCATCATTGCATAAGATAGAACCATATAATAAGGAGTTGAGGCCCTCCAAAATAAATAGGAAACGTTTAAAAAATGAATCAACAACTCTTTAAAAAAAAAAAGGAAAGTTTTAATCTTGCTAATTAAAGGTTGTTTAAAATCGGTAAGAATAAATATCAAAGATAATTATTGCAAGTTTTGTTTTAAACCAGTAAAAACACAACAATTTATACCATCTGGGATTACAGGATCAACTAGTGGGAGTCAATTTACTAAACTAATTATTATCACAAATAATTGTAATATATTAAAAAAATAATTGTATATCACATGTCAAATACAACGTGTTACAATTAGAACAATATTTCTCTTTATCTCTACTATTATAATGAGTATAAGACCCTTACAAAGGTTGATTTAATTGTCATTATCGACAAAATTACCCTTACATTTATTTTATCTACTATTATTATAATAAGACTGGCAACATTACCTAGGGCTGCACAAAGCCAAATCGGCCCGTTGGTGCAGCTCGGCTTGGCCCGGCCCGAGATCGGCCCGAATTTTAGGTTCGAACGGGCCAAGCCAAACCTAAAAAAAGTTTGGAACCTCAATCAAGCCGAGCTCGGGCCAACCCCTGTGCGGCTCAACCCGACTCGAAGCTCCGCTCAATTGAGGCTCGGTTTGGCTCGAATATTTTTTAAAAAAATTATATATATATATATATAAATAATATAAAATATTATTTTTTTAAAAAAAGTATTCAAGTAGAGCTCGAGCCAAGCCTAGCCGGGCTCGAGCTTGAATCAATTCGGGCCAAGCCGAGCTTCGGGCCAAGCTTTTGAATTTGGGTCGAGCTTCAGGCCACACTTTCAAGCTTCATTTCGAGCCGAGCCGAACTTCGGGCCTAGATCAAATCCTTTCGAGCTGAGCTTCGGGCCTAGATCAAATCCTTTCAAGCCGAGCTGGACTTGGCCAAGCTCGAAAAAGCCCAGCCCGAATACAACCCTAACATTACCCTTAAATTTATCTTCTCTATTTTATCTACTATTATTATAAGAATGACAAAATTACTCTTACACTTGCATCTTCCGTATCTCTACTATTATTTATAATCATTAATAAAAAAAATTACCTTTACACTTACATCTTCTTTACACTTATATCTTCACTAGATTCTCTAATATTATAATGAGAAAGATAAAATTACTCTTCCACTTATAATGAAAATGAGCAATAGTCCCCGCCTCGACTGGGACCATTCCTCCTCACCCTCATAAAACCCATTTGAACTATGGCTAATAAGTTTTAAACCTTGTGGTTTTTTTTCTTCTAAAAACCATCGTTAGATACTTTAACCAAAGGATTGGTTAATCTTAACCACAATAAAAGGGAGTAAAAAAAATGGCACATGATAAGAAAAAGGGGATGATATGGTAAATTATCTTCTCAAGCTGACCCTTCCTTTTCCTTTTACATGCATCACACTTGCGACCCACTAGTATATAATAATTTTTATTTGAAAAAGGCAATCAAACATTCATGAAAATTTTACAATCCACAAAAGGAGTATGGATCAAACATTATACATTGCTATGTAATATTTTAAATTAAGTGATTGTAAAAATAAAAATTATAAATTATAAAACATAAAGGTGCCTCTATTAGATAATATATTATTGTAATATAGTGAATGAGATACACTGTATCATTATCAGTATATCTCTTCACAATTAGATAATATCAATTAAATTTGAATTTAGGATTTGATCAGATATTATTAGATTAAGATTATCTTTTAGAGATCTTACTATATTAGGAGTCTTGGAATATTATTTAAACCCTCTTAGGATTCTTGTAAATCATCTAAAATTATTATCAATGAATCGATTTCTCTTTGTAGTATCAGAATAGACGATCTGCCTGTATTGATTTTTTTTTTTTTTTTAGAATTATAACCATACATTAAAAGCACCAGAGAACAACATACTATTCGTATTAACAGAGAAACCTACAAGGGGCAAACCCAAATAGTTAAGACTTAAGACTAAGTGAAACTACGATTATCCAAAAAAAAAAAGAAAGACCAAGTGAAACTTGCAAAGTTTTTCAATTTTTTTTTTGTTAGAAAACGTGCGAAGGTTGACTTTAGAAATTTGAAAGCGTTATAAAAATTTTAAATTTTTTTTAAAAAAAAAAAGCCTAGCTACACTTTTTTTTCAATTTGAAGAGTGAGTCTTTAAAAAACGTAAGCGATGCTACTTTATCCCAAAAAAAAATTTCCACAAGATGAACTCAGTTACCACTTACCACATGCGTAACAGCTTTGTAGTAATCAGCAGCAAAAGAATCACTTCAAAATTAATCGATTTAGGAATCTCTTTCCTTATCAAAAATCATTTAAGAAGGATTCTGGATTTGAAGAATACCAAAGAAACGCACTGGTCTACACACGAAAAATCTACGATAAACGTAGGCCCTTTCCGTAAGTGTATAAGTGATGAATAATTAAACCAACTCTAATGGTGCCTTACCACGGCCACTCATGTCTAGTCAAATAACTTGGGCATTGTGGAATTGGCTGAATAAACTAAAATTTGAACATGGGTTTGCCTTATTATCAAATTTGTTCGTCCATATCCAGCATCGGTCCGGGAAGTGGAGGAGTCTCTGACCTTATACCACTTGAAAGTACCAAAACAAGAAGTTTTGGTGAAATGGACTCCCCTCCTTTAAGTTGGGTTAAAGTTAACACAGATGGTTGTTCAAAAGGCAATCCAGGTGCAGCTAGTGGCGGGGGCCTCGTTAGAGATGTGACAGGACGGTGGCTCGACGGATTTATGTATCACATAGGTATTTGCTTTGTGACAACAGCTGAGCTCTGAGCAGCGTTCCATGGTCTCACATTAGCATGGGAAAATTAAGGGCTACAGGTTGGTCATCTTGGAATTGGATTCGTTGGTTGTTTTATCGCTCTTTAAGAAATCCCTCTTGACTACCAACTCTAATGGTGCCCTCATCAAAACTTGCCAAAATCTTTTATTTCGGCCCTGAGAATGTAGATTGTTTCATACTTTCGAAAAAAAAAAAAGAAACTTTGCAGCTGAATGGCTGGCTAACAAAGGGCTTGGATTCCCCTTTGGACTTTACTATTTTAGAGCAGCCCAGAGGGGCTGAAGGCTCTACTTAGAAATGGTGTAGTAGGAGTTGCGTTCCCAGGTTCTTTTCTTTGTAGTTTGTAGTTTGTAGTTTGTAGTTTGTAGTTGTGGGCTTTTGCTCCCCCCCCCCCCCCCCCCCCCCCCAACCCCCAACAACCGAAAAATAATAATTTAACCAAAAAGAGGGGCAAGGCTAATTGAATCCAACGGTATCTATATAGGGTCTATAGTCCTGTTATAGACCGCATATCTGCAAATCAGTTCCATTTACAAACATGTCCATAGTCCAGACTCCTGCATTTCATCATCTTAATTGCAAGGCTTTCACTGGATACATGTACTGAGGACTCTCAAGTTTCTTACTTTTCTGCTTAACTGCAGGGCTTCCCTCTGGTGTTCACATTCAATTATCACAAAGAAAGAGGGGAAAAAGAAAAGAAAAAAAAAAGCAGCAGAAAACAGAGAAGATGTGGAATGAAGACAAAGAGAGGAAACAGAGAGTTTTTTGTCCTTACCGGAGTCATTGGATAAGTGGATCTTTGCGAGTGTAATAAATCTTAAATCTCAAAAATAAAGGAAGAGAGAAGATGGTTGTAGAGCTTGTTCGCCATTTCCTTCAAAGGAGACCCAGAACCAGACGTAGTTTTGCATTTGAATCACTTGAATTATGGGTGAAGGAGATAAAGAAGAGGAGGCACCCGTCTCGTTTTATCAACAAAATTCAGAAATATCTCAAAAGAGGCGGTGGGGTGTCGGTGGGGCGGTGCAACACTGGATCGGACTTGGAATATATTTGAAAGCGTCTTTGAAAAAGTTTTAGTTTTAACTTGAGACCAAATCCTCTACGGTGATAATCGGATTTGGCAAATCCAGTTATCACCTGAGGTCGCCATGTGACTCTTTTTTTGACACCCCTTAATTTTGTTTAAGATTCACTCACCTCTAGGATTCACCCACCCATCCTGGTTCTTAGAAAAAAATATTGGAAAAACTACCTAAATGACCCTATGGTTTTTCCCGAGTACGTAAGTGGTCTTTCACAATTCAACTTTACTTTTTTAACCCCTTACATGAGAAAACAGCCACATGTGTGAAAATTATTATTTTTTAGACTCATATGCCCCTAAATATTAGGTTAAAGTAAAAAGTGAGATTCCCAAATCATAATCAAGAACGGACGTGCTTTCAGTGCAGGTAAAGCTTTCTTTCTACTTTTTTTATCTTTTGATTCATGGCTGTATTACTTTTGTTTTGCTGTTTTTCTCCTAGAGCTAATTAGTTCTACCCCGTTAAAACAAGTAACAACTCTTCATAGTCTGATTCTGTCCGTTGAAAGTTTCAGATTGAATCTGTACTAAAATCATGAGACGGTCTTAGAGCATGTTCTTGAAAGCTTTACAAATTTTTCATGATATTTTATTGCTTGTTTTAGGAGTATGTCTAAAACCCATGGGAAGATCTTAGGTCCTTGATTCTTGGCTTCTTTTATTCTTCAGCTTGGTATGCCTTCTGTAATTTTGGGACTCAAGGTCCTATTCGGCCTATTGTTTTCTCGATTTCTAATAACTTTTTTTTAAATGGTTTCTCAATTTCCTAATCAAAGAAAATATTAAATTTAATATTATTTGTTTTAATCTCCTCTCGTCCCAAAATCACAGGCATTGAAGTTGTTAGACAAGTTAGGGCTAGGTCAGAATTTGTGATTTTTGGGACTCAAGGTCACATTGACGATGATGAGAATGGTGACTTTCAAAGCTATGGACCAAACACATTCCCTGTTTCAATGCATGTTGATAATGATGATGAGAATGTTGATGTTGGGTATGATGGTAACGATTGCAATATTGACGAAGATGGTGGCGAGTGTAATGGTGATCATGATGGTGTTGCTCGTGATGATGTTGATGTTGATGTTGTGCCATCTACTCTCCCTGAGCGTTGAAGGAGTGACGATTCCTAATTCATGGAATGTACCAGAGGAAGATACGTATGTCAATGCTGATATATCAGGATATCCAGATGTATTGCCAGATACAGATGAAGTTGCAGTTGGACAAATGTTTAAGGATAAGAACCGACTGAAAAATGTGTTGTGCAGGTTTGCAATGCGTAAACAGTTTGAATTTAGGGTTCTGAAATCAAGTAAAATGAGGTACACAATAAAGTGCATAGTTGAGGATTGTGCTTGGAGGCTTCATGCATCAATGGTGAATGGGGCAGGGGTTTTCAAAATAAAGACTTATATTGAAAAACACAATTGTGCGTTGCCTTGTAATGGGAGAGATCACCGCCAATCAACCAGCATGCTAGTTAGTGAGATCATACAGCCTCGTATCGAAGGTCGTGTGGGGTACAGGCCGAAAGACATTATCCATGATATGTGGCAAGATTATGGGGTTGAAATGAGTTATAAGAAAGCGTGGTTAGGTAAGGAGATTGCAATAAAAAGGATAAGAGGGTCGTATGAAGACTCATATGCTGAACTTCCAGCTTATTTCCATGAGCTGAAAAGGACAAACCATGGGACAGTGACTGCTATTAGTTTGTATCCAAGAACGAATGCATTCGAGAGATGTTTTGTGGCTCTCGGACAATGCATCAGAAGTTTGCAACATACCTTGCGGAGAGTAATAGGAGTTGATGGGACTCATTTGAAGGGAAAATACAAGGGAATATTATTTGTGGCTACGGCCTTGGATGGAAACAATCATGTATTTCCAGTTGCATTTGGGATAGGAGAATCAAAGAACAATGATAGTTGGAATTGGTTTCTAAACAACTTAAAAATTGCAATTGGATATTTGGATGAGCTTGTTATTATCTCAGATCGGCATCCATCATTGATAAGGAAGTTCCATTTGTATTCCCCAATGCAGTACATGCCTACTGCGCATACCATATAAGTCAAAACATGCATGCTGAATACAAGGACGAATCCTTAAAGAAGTACTTTTGGCCATCTGTAAAGGCATCCAGACAAGGTCAATTTGAATTCTTCATTGGTCTACTTTCACAAGCTAACCATGATGCGTATTTATGGCTTAGCGATATAGCTAAGGAACGATGGGCAACTGCGTTCTTCCCGGGTATGAGGTATAACATTGTCACTACTAACATATCCGAGAGCATAAATAGTTTGTTGAAAGAAGCAAGAGAATGCCCAGTTACCAACCTCGTGGAAAAAATACGCTTGAAAATTCAGGAGATGTTCTATAGACGAAGAAAAGAGGTGGATACGTTTACTTCCCCGCTGACAAAATGGGCTGATGATAAACTTAAGAAGCAATTGCCAAAGGCACATAATACACGGTGCCATGAGATCAGTAGAAATGAGTATTATGTACAGACACAGTTCAATGACACAGTTAGATTACAAGAGAGGTCATGTACTTGTAGGAAGTTCGATATAATGGGGTTGCCTTATTTGCATGGACTTGCAGCGTGTGCTAAATTTCGTATCAATGCTTATGAGCTTTGTTCAACTTATTATACAGCTGAGACTTATCGGCATACATATCAAGAATCAATATATCCAACGCACGACAAGAGCCAATGGGAGACACCAGATGAGTTGAGAGAGATGTGTAAGAAAATCAAGCCTCCCAAACAAAGGATGCCCACCGGAAGACCAAAGAAGACAAGGATTCTTTCACAAGGTGAGGTGCAACAAACAGTAAAATGTGGACGATGTAAACGAACGGGACATAATCGACAAAGATGTAGATTCCCTATCCAAGAGGAATGGTTTTGGTGAGAATGTTTGCAGTTTGCAGTTTGCCTATCCAAGTCTTGATCAGTGAAAATTTTAAACCTAATTTCCATCTATTAGTGAATTGTTGCAGTTTGCCTCTTAAATATATAATTGTTTTTTTTTTTTGGTTGGACTAATTTGTTAACTGTAGGGGGGTATTTTGATCTTTGAAGAAATGGGGTTTACTGCAACCTCAATCTAGCCTAAATCTGATATCCAGACCGTTCTAAATTGAGTTATTTTTGGAAGAAATGATTCAAAGAACACAAGAAAGAAAAAGGAGAAAATAAGGAAATGATTCAGAGGGAGAGAAGAAAGAACGATGAAGAAAAGTAGTGACAGAATGTTTTTTCTTGATGTGTCCTTTACTTCCTCTCTCTGTAAATTCTTTAAAAAAATCTGGTTGTTCTTGGAAAATCTTCTGGGAACTCAAGGAAAGTCTCTCTTCCTCAACAAGGAGGGGTCACCTCTATTTATAGGTGATTATCAAAATTGTAACCAACTTGTACAGCTGTCATAACCGTTTTTGTAACCGACTTTTAGAGAGAAAATATTGGATTCCATCAAGATAAAGGCGTTTTGTCACCATACCTCCTTTAAGCTTTTATGACCAAAGCTTTCAGATATTTTCTTCAAAGGTTAAAAGCGGTATTCACAATATCCATCTTTTAACAAATTCTATCTAAGCCCTCCAAACCACAACTCATCATCCTCCCCCAAAAGCAATTGGTAACTACATCGTGAAGGCGGGTCATACGCTTTCATGGTGTACTGTCCTGCTGAGGTAATATATTAGTGTTCAGACAGCAACACTCCTCTAGAGTAATAATCATGATAATATTAATAATAACGATGATGATAATCATCTAATAATCATCTCAAGTCCAATAGGGAAATCATAGGTGTTGGACGAGGACACCCTTCCCGTAACTCAGGTCCAATAGGGAAATCATAGGTGTTGGACGAGGACACCCTTCCCGTAGCTCAGGTCCAATAGGGAAATCATAGGTGTTGGACGAGGACACCCTTCCCGTCAGGCCTTAAGAGAAACTGAGGAAAAATCCATCCTCAATGCTTTCTCCCTGACTGTCAGCCCAGGAAGTAATCCATGCTTCACTGGAATAGGTAATGAGGGGAAACAGCCACACTCATTCCCACGGGGAGGTACCAATCCATACCGTTCACCCCTGACAAAACAAATCTCCTTTCTGGCAGAAGTCCTCAGAAAGGCATACAAGGAGGGTACAAATCTATACCACACCCATCATCATGAGAAAGGCGTTGTAAGCCAGAGCGAGGCACTGAAGCCATATAGAATATCCGAAGGCGTTGAAGTCTGAATCAACATCAAAGGCGTTAGAGCTTGAAACAATATCCAAAGGCGTTAGAGCCTGAAACAATATCCAAAGGCGTTAGAGCCTGAAATGATATCCGAAGGCGTTAGAGCCTGAAACAATATCCAAAAAGCGTTAGGACTTGAATCTGTGTCAATAGCGTGAAAGGCACAATAGTTTCAATCTTTCATTAGTGAAATAAGGGTAAATTTGTCATTAATGAGCAAAAAAATCCTTTTTTATGAACTAAAAGCATAAGAGCTTAAAATCATCATTGATCACTAATGGCTAGAATCATCAGATAAACATGGAATTCTGTTAACCAACTTTCAAAAATGATTTTAATATACGTGATATGTTAGAACATCTTTTGAACCACGTGTCATTATTTTATTGAATTATGAACAACATCTTTAAATTCAAAATTTCACAAATCAAACTTTTCAATAACCATCATCAACATTTTAGCCCCCTGTCTGTGAAGGCGCTTTTAGACCTAATCTTACTCTAAAAGCGTCTGAGCAGACAAACCATCATGACAAAAGGAGTTCATTAAATAATATACTATCATAAATTTGGCGTCTGAAAGAAACGTCTTTTCGGATCCTGCTTAAAATAGTTTTGCCACATTTATAGCCAATAAGATCATGTAGCCAGCCTGTCAAAGTCATTATGATCGTACCCCTTTTTTTTGAATTTTGAATCAAAACGTGCTCCTTGGAAACCGCATATCATAAATGTTTAATCATTATAAAAGCAAATAATCAGTTCTTTATTGTTTTACTGTTCATCTTCTTCTTCGTGCAAGCATACTTTGAGTTTTTATCTTTCCTCTGTGCTCGTGTTTTCATTGATCTTATTGTGGTTTTCAAGGATCTTCAATCTTTATTTGGATTTCCAGGACATCTTCTTAGAATTCTGGTGAGTCTTTGCTTCCTTACTTTTTTGTTTATCATTTCTATTTGATTGCTCATACTTATGCTTGCTGTTTTTTTTTTTATTATATTATTTTTCGTCATTGTAGAAATTTTGATCATCTGTAAATTATGTCATTTTATCTACTTTTTATTCTTTTATTGTTGTTATTATATGTATGTTACTGTTTTTTTTTTTTTTTGTTTCATCATTCATTTTCATCACCATTTTTTTTTTAGAATACACTGTAATTTATTTATTTTTATTTCTGCAACTTTTACGCTTTCAGCTATGGCATCTTCTTCTCAAAAAAATATTTTAAGTAACGAATTTTGGGATTCAGCTATGCATCATTCCTGGGATACCGCTGTTCCTCCAGATGGATGGTCATTGCCCTATGGTGACATCGATGGAACTAAAGGATTTTGTCCACCTCCTTTTGCTACTACTATGTTCAGAATAGAAAGAAAAGATTTCACGCTTTCTCAGGTTAATTTTAGTTCTCACAGCGGTTGTACCAAGGAGTGGACAGCTTGGTGTGATTATATACTCACTCACCCAGAGTATGGGCCAAAACTTCATGCAGCTGAGATTTTTAAAGCTATAGAGCTTTCGAAGGATTTTGAGATTAGGAAAGATACAGATAGTTTATCTCAGTTAGTTACTAGGTGGAACAGTCAAACTCACACTTTTATTACTTCATGGGGAGAAATCACCCCTACTTTGGAAGATGTGATGGCGTTATGGAGATTACCCGTTTTCGGGAATAATGACATACAAGACATTGTTTTGAGTAGAGACGAGATAAAAGCGTCAAGACTTTTGCATGCTCTGGTTTGGGAATCGAGAGTAAATCCAGTTTGGGGAGCTTCAAAGGAGTCTCATGCAAGGCGGCCAAATTTCTACGGCTGGGTACGCTATTTCTTCAGGGAGAAAGGTCCTGTGAACAAAGAGACAGGAGTCAGAGACTATCAATATGGAAAGGAGTACAAGTCTCCTTTAGAGTTGACAGCGTTCATCTGCATGTGGCTGTCTAGATATGTCTTTGAAGGCGCTCCTACTGACAAAGTTTTGGATAGATTATTTCCATTGGCTTTCCGCCTAGCTGACGGTCAGAGTTTCCCTCTTGGAATTTATTTTTTGGGAACTTTATACAAGAATTTAGATCAAATCCATAAGTGTCAGGCCTGGTCAGCAGGTTCTTTTCTCATAGAATCATTTGTTCATACCGCTTTTCTTCAAATGTGGTTATGGGAACGTTTTCCCGGTTATGCGCCTTCAGCTAGGCAGTTTTCTCCTTTGCAACCTGATGATACCGCTGTTGAAGATCTCCCAAGTCCAAGGGCATGGCGGTGGAGTAGTATTGCCAGAAAGAAGGATGCGTTGATCTTTGACTTTATTGACAAGGAGAAATGCTTCTGCTTCAGACCTTACATTGAGCTTTCAAGAGGTATTGAAAAATTCTTTTATCATTCTGAGGAGCCTTTATCTTTCATAGGCATGAGTACTGAGGAGAGAGCAGAAGTTTCTTTGAAGGATCTTCACTGTTTTGCCATTTTGTCCAAGTGTCATTTGGTCGGTTTATACAGCGTTGATGGCGGTAAAACCAACAGTTTCTGCCTTGAATCTTACAATCCTGATCGGTGTCTGAGGCAGTTTGGGCTTGATCAAGGCGTTCCGGATGGTACAGCTGAATCCTTTTCTCTAAAGAGAACCATGAAGGCTTTCATTCTGGAAAGTTGGTCCTTAAACTTAAGGCCATCTGTTGCTGGTTTTTACTTGGCTGGGGAGCATAGGACAGGTAGATGTACGAAGAACTACCAGCTTTTCTGGAAAGCTTGCATTGCTACCTTCAAAACCTTTGTTCAGGGTCCGCCAATGCTCAGTCAAACTGTTAATCTGGCTATGGACAAAGAGAAATGTCTGAAAGAGCCCCCTGGTGCAGGCAAGAAAAGGAAAGCGGTAGCTTCTCCTCACAAGAAATCTAAATCGAAACCCGCTGTTGGAGGTTCTTCAGAAATCCGAGAGGAAAACATTACTCCCCAACCTGTAATTATTACTGCTCCAAAGGCGGCTACTCCAAGAGCGCCTAGAATCAAGAAAATTGCAATAAAAAAGAAGGCACCTCCTTCTAAGAAACGAAAGAGCCAATCAGTAAGCAAAAAATTTTATAATTAAAGCATTTTTCTTATTCATACGCTTTTCAATTTCTCATTTGCATAATTTTTGTTACTTATATATATTATTTTTTTTTTATCTATCACAGGATCCTTCTTCTGATAGCGAAGATAACGAGCCTTTGATTGTGCGCAAGCAGAATCTTCAGACTCAACATGAGTTAGGAAGAACTGAGGCTTCTGTCACTCAGGAAAAAAGCACAGCACCGCTTTCGGATGTTGGTGCAGGGAGCTCTGGAACTCCAACTACTCCAGTGGGACTCAGCATCCCTGAAGATAATGTTGCCGATATTCCTTTCCCTCCATCGGCGGAAGCAAGAGTACAAGTTGAGAATTTGGCCAATGTTTGGCCTGAGAGTGAACCTAGTTCCTCTCCGCTTTCCAAAAAGAAAGATCAATCTGCTAAAGCTTCTGGTGTTCGGAAAACTGCAAATCCTGCCAGAACTATTGACATAGCCAGAGCGTTAACATCTCTGAAGAGAATGAGATCGCAAGCTATCAAGGCGAAGTCGCTTCTTCAGCAAAGGACAGCGCAATCTTCATCACCTCTTATGATTGACGCTATTGATGATTCTGAGAGCGTAGGTTAGTAGCAGTTTAAAAAGTATTTCATCAATATTCATGCTTATATGCTTATCATTACAATCATTATAATGTTCTAACAGTATGTATTATTTTGAAGGCCCTTCTGAAAGCGTTCAGGCTAAAATACCAGGAAACATTGCTTCTGCTTCTACTACAGTTGAGATCCTTTCTGATAATCTTCCCAAGGACCAAAACGCTGTTGAGGCTGAAGTGCACAATATTTTTGATGAAAGAACTACTGGAGTTGAGGCCTCAGAACAACTTATCGAAGTGGAGCCTCCTTCAGCCAGTGAAATAGCGTTTTTCTCTTCAGTGGTGCAGAGTTCTGTGCAACGGCCTCTTCCTGAAATCATTGCAGAGGTTTCTTCTTCTCTTGATAACACTCTTTCCGTTGGCGGAAGCACTCATACGCCAATGCCTTCAACTGAGAGTGTCAGCGCTCAAGTGATTGCTTCTACTGAAAGCGTTATAATTGGATCTTTAGAAGTTATTGAAACAGAAGCTGCTCCGGAAGGCGTCCATGAAGATATTCAAGCTACCAGTACTGTCATGGAAATTAATGTTGCTTCTAATGAGGAAATGGTAATCACTGATTCTGATCTTCATGCGACAGCTTTTTCGCCAGTTACTACATCAGAATTATCCGCTTTTGTTGGCAACTTTATGAGTGAGGACCCTGCTACACCTTCTACTTCAATAGAGCCGCTATCAGTTGATTCTCTTGATGACATTGTGAGGCGATACCCTGTTTCTGAAAGCTCAGTCCCTTTATGGACAGAGATAATTAAACGCTATCAGGACATCACTGCTTCCTGTTCTTTGAAGAATCCTATCATTAGGGCGGGTTGCATAGAGACAGTATGCTCTGTCATCCGAAGGATCAGAGATATCAAGCCTCATCTTGCATTTCTGAGGATAAAGACTCTTGAAGACTGGGGGCAGGAGCTGAAGGAGTTAGAGGATATCAATGTTAATGTAAAATGGTTAACAGATTTTCTGAGTAGTCTATCTGTTACATTTTTTCAAGCCAAGAGCTTTGCCAGGCTGAATAGCTCCTACAAAAATAAAGTGGTCAAAGCGGAAGAAATCAAGAAAGCGATATCAAACGATCAAGATAATATTCATATGATTCGTCAAGAGATTGCCCGCCATCAAGCCATACTGGAAGAAAAAGAAAAAGGAATAAAAGCTGCTCAAGATAGTCTGTCAGTTCTACAAGAAGAGATCAAAGCAGATCATGAAGAATATATTCGTTAAAGGCTTCTGCTGAAAGACTTGTATATCTGAATGAGAGAGGCTTTACTGCTGACATTTTGTAAAGCTTTTTCTTTATTCTTTTGTAACTCTTGTGAAATTTCATATGAATACAAAAGGAAAATTTTGTTACTTTTCTTATTAAGCATAGTACTTTTTTAACCATTTTACATTGATAGGATCATGTAATACTTCACCAGATAGTGTAGACAAAAGACAATAACCGCTGTCATAACTTTGTCTTATCAAAATGGCCCTTCCCAATTAGGAGTAAACTTTGCCACTTTTGTACCATTCCTGATATGAATAGCTGTTCGAAGGACCAGGTCACCCTCCTTTAGAATTCTATGTCGTACTGCTTTGTCATACGCTTTAGCAACTCTTTTTGATACGCTTTTGTCTTTATAGCTATAGCTTCACGCTTTTCATCCATAACTTCTAGCTGAGCTAATCTAGTAGCTTGGAGGCATGCTCTCTCCATCAAATACTTCAATTCTTGTAGATGGTATCTTAACTTCCAGAGGTACAACGGCTTCTGTCCCATATACTAAAGAGAAAGGGGTAACACTGTTGCAGTCCTTGCTGAAGTTCTGTAAGCCCAGAGCGCTGTTGAAGTCTTTCACACCACTTTTTATGAGCTCCTTCTATCATTTTTCCAATTATCTTCAGGATAGTCTTGTTAGTAGCCTCTGCTTGCCCATTCCCTTTAGGATAATAGGGGGTTGACTTCTTGTGTTTGATATCATATTTCTCCAGTAATTCTCTCACATTAGAATTTATGAAAGGCGTTCCATTATCAGTGATGACCTCCTTTGTATCCCAAAGCGGCAGATGATATTTTCTTTAATAAACTTAGCTACCATGATACCTGTAGCCTTTCTTAATGGTTATAGCTTCTACCCACTTGGTGAAATATTCAGTAGCCACAAGTATCCAAACATATCCTTCAGCAGGGGATTAACAGGTCCAATTAATCTAGCCCCAAGTATGGAAGGGCCAGGGCGTAGAGACATACCGTAAAGATTGTGCAGGTGCATGAATAACATTCCCTCTTATCTGACACTTGATGACAGCTTTGACATATAAGGGTGAATCTGCCTCCATGGTAGGCCAATAATATCCCAACCCCAAAATGTGTTGACACAGCTTTCTTTACCTGGGTGAACGCCACAATCTCCACTATGAGCTTCATGCAATGCTATTTCGATCTCTTTTCCAGTCAAGCATTTGAGAGCAATACCATTGTATCCTTTTCTGAATAATTCTCCTTTGTCAAAATAGAATTTGGCAACTTTCTTCTTAAACTTGAAGGATTCCTTTTGATCAGTAGGCATTATTCCATCTGTGAAGTAGTCATTGTATGGTGCGCCAATTCCAGAATTTGTAAGTGAATTCTTTTTTGGTGGCATATATTTGTACAATCAGACATTATTTCGACCTGCAGCATCTTTTCCATTGTGGCCAGTATATTCCAAACGCTGTAACCTACGATACAGACTAACAGAAGGATTATACCCACATATTTTTGTGTGGATTTGCATCATTTGTTTCTTAGCTTCTTTTGCTCCAACACATCTCATCAAGACTCCTTCAGGCCCTTTGAAATACAGATCCCCATTTATCTGTAAGAAATTTTTTAAGACTTTCAGTGTTGTAGTAGGGACCACGTGAATCAGAAGGCAAAAGAAATCCGGCAAAAATGGTGCGCTCCAATATGTTTATTATGATCTGGTCGATAAATTCTCGATCAGGGTGTT